>JBAFWW010048866.1:0-12565 GCA_036873685.1 Agapornis canus
CATCCTGTAAGTATGTGCAATGCTTGCTGATGCTGTGGACCAACACATCCCCCAAAGAACATCAATAGGCCCACAGACCAATGTTAACTGCTATTTACCACCAGTCTGCATGGAAAAGGGTGACTGCAGTCCTGTTTGATCTCCCAGCAAAGGTCTAATACGGGGAGATGGAGTTCTCTGCTCAGGTGGTCAGAACAGCAATTGCTGAAGAGAATAAAGTCAATTTAAATATACCTAAACTCCCAACCTAACAACCCATGAAATGCATCCTCTGCAAGTCACAGTGTTACCCACGCCTCTCTGATACCACAGTGCCATCCAGATCTTGCAACAGAGCTCTGCACTGAGCAATGCACATTCTGGGCACAGACCAGCAAAGCTGAGTGGGTAGCTAGGTCAGTGCTTGGTTGAATGGGACTTTTCTGAAACAGCTCAGAAAAAGATTACTCTTTCATCTGTTTATCAGCCAGGAAGACACATTGTCCCTAAGGAGAAGACATGACATGTTGTGGCATTATCTGTGTGCTTTCAGAAGCCTCACCGGCAGTCACAGAGAAGGCAGCGCTCTGAAGTGGAGCATGAACCCTGCATTTGGTTTTGGGTTAGTTTTTATTTTCTGTGCTATCTAGGAGGTGATCTTTCTTTTCCATATCCTAGGAGTGACCATTACTATAAGCAGGGAGACAAACTGGGAAGCCACTGGAGCAGAGAAGGGACAAGATTTAGAGGCACTGATTTTCCTCTCTTGAGAGGGAATTCCACTGTGCAAAAAATGTGTGAAACCGATGAATTTTAGCTGTGAGTTTGTGAGAGCTTGTCATGCTGGCTTTGAAATATTGTGAGGCAGGGAGGGCTGGCCACATCTCTGGAGGAGCAGCTGGGCAAACAGGAGGCTTGGTCCCACAGAGGTGCACTGGTGTGCAGTGGTTGGGTGGCCTGATCTGCAGCAGGAAGGACTCCAGCGTTCCACAGCATTGTGATACAGCTGTGTGCACAGCCCCAGCCTATAATTAAGCAAGGAACCTTAGTTAGCCTCTCCCTGCCAGTCACTTAACCCTACTTCAGCTCCCCACTGTATGTGATGTGTTTCTTGTGGCTCTCAGGCACATTGGGAGGCTGATAGGGGGCTTCCAGGACCATGAATCCTGGCTATGTGTGCAACCATTGGTGTCATTTAGATGTTTCCACCACCAATGGGAGACGAAAATTAGAGCAGAGATGAGGTGAAGCTGAGATAGTGTCTAAGAGGCAACAGCATCTAAAACCCCACATTAGGAAAGATCTCAGCAGTGTCCTCAGCACTGCCCCACAGTAGTTAGCAGGCTGGACATAAACATACTGGCCCAGAAGTTCGACCATGTTGTCCCCATGACAACGGTTCCACTGTTGTCATGAAGCCAATATGTGAACCTGAACTATCACACCTATGTTCAGCATTTCAGTGTGAGGGTAGTCCAGGTTCATCCTGGTCTTTCTCATTTCCAGAGAGCAGTGTGATGACCATTATGTCAAAGACTGTCCCAGGTTGCCTGCTGGCCTGACCTGCTGAGCTCATTGGTTTACTTTCACCTGCCAGAGCTGCTCCAGCAAAAGGAGAAGCTCAGTGTTTAACGAACGGCAGAGCATGACTGTCTGAGGAGCTCTGCACTGGCTTTCAACCAGCATGTTTCATGTGAGTGCAGCCATGCCTGCCACATAGACACTTCCCTGGGCAGTGCTCTGCAAGGCAGTCCCTCCACCTCACCTCGCCCCGGACTGTGATCTGCTAGAGTTTCATACTATTTCAGTTGGACTGCATCTGCACAATGTAGTAACTTTCGCATCAACAGCAGCCACCCCATCGTTTGTCATCTCTTGCCAATGAAGCAGGATGGTGTTTGGATAACAGCCCTCCAAGGACCACTTCATGCTGCAACTTGTGGTGGCAGTGGCTACCTAAGCAAAGTCCATTTTGAAAGACGGTGGTTGAAGTTTTCCACAGGTCTTTGACATAAGGCATGAGAGAGAAGTCCTCACTGCTTATTGCTGTTCCTATTTCAGGAGTGCCTTTCTCTCTGTAGGAGTGAGTGTCTAGTAAAGCTTTAGCATCAGGATGCTAGCTTGGATTTACTGGCTGGACTCCAATTCAGGCAGTTACCATCTAACTCTACAAATTTTCCATGCTGTTTCAGTTGGCTACAGCACAGGTTTTGTTTCATGTTCAAATATGATTTAAATAGTTACTGCATACACTTGAACAATTCTTTTATTTCATATCCAGTGGTGGGTGAAAGGATGTCATGCTGTATATACTTGGATCCACTTCAGTAGTAGCTATTACCTTCACTACCAGGGTTGCAATGCTGAACAAATATATGCTGAAGGGAGCAAGGTAGCAAGACTGGAAAAAACTTCATTGTAATACACAGCATAGGGCTTATAGTGTCCTACTGAATATACTAGGAGCTCATGGCAGAAATTTATAGTAACTCCAACATGTTATTTATAGTAAATGCTTAGTTCTTTAAAGGATTATTCATGCTTACGCTAACCATAAGAAAAGAGATCTCTCTCCACCAAAACCAAGCCAGTTAAACCCAGAGCTTAGCCTCTGCAACAGTGGCCAAACCCCGATCTACACATCTGCATTTTCTGACACCCCAAGAGGACAGAATCCTCCCCAGCTACATAAGTTCCCTCATTTCACCAAGTAAACTTTTTTTGTTCTCATATTCCAGTTGTTGAAATTCATTTGCCACCCTCTGCTCAAAACTCTATTTATCCTTTTCCTCCCACTTTTCAGAACTGTCATGGTTATCAGCTTAGCAATGTGCAATGTAGATTCTTGAGATCTGATGTCATCTTGCTTGGCATATGTGGCACACTCAAATAAGCTGTTGTGCTGAATAATGTACCATATGTATTATCTCCCAGCATTGTGAAGGCTTATTAATGCTCTTATTATGTACCACTTAAACCAGGATTTTTCTCGTTGTTCTGTAGAGCTTTCAAATCTGGCATTACCAACTAAAATAAAATCCTCAGCTCACCCTCTCTGCTCTGCAGCATGCTCTTCTGCATATCAAACCCTGAAAAGGTTCTGGGAAAAGCCTATTATGATGATCTTTTGAAGGATAAATTGCACTTGGTTACATATGCCCACTTATCCTCTAACACTAGAGGTGCTTCTTTGGATGAAGTTTTTTATTGCATGTTTTTTGTGTGCATGTAGGTTGGGAAGTGGAGTAGAAAGAAAATACAGCAGTGCATTTCAGCCCACAGCCCCAGGAAACTCAACAGAAAGAGATAAACACTCCAAATGGTCTTCCTGTAGGGGTTCAAATGGCACACAGGGAGAGCCTCCTTTCCAAGGGGGCAATGCAGAACCAGATCAGCTCACCAGAGATGGTGTGGAGCCACTTTGTTGGAAGTTTTCTGGGACTTGGCTGAACCCATCTTGGTCCCACCTAGCAAGAGTCCTGCTCTGGGTTGGAAGGGACGAGAAGCCTCCATCAATCCCTTCCAGCCAATACTGTGGTGGTGCTCTGTGCCACAGTCTGAGCACCCTGCCCTCAGACCCAAGCAGACCATGGCTTCAGGCCTGGAGGAACAAGAGAAGAGTGACCCAGAGTGGCCAAAGCAGGTGGGGTGGTAGCACTGTGCTTGTGCTTCAGCTGCAGACCATGCCCAGGCCTTGGGTTCCCTTTAAATGACCCTGCAGGGAACAGTCTCCACCTGGAAACAATGGAGTAGGCAGCCTCTCCTCCCTAGGGCCTCTTCCTCCCTTTCTCCACAGGCTTGGGCATCCTGCTACAGACATCTCCCCAAGTGGGACTGCTTTGTCCCCTGCAAAGCACACTTCCCACCAGCTGTGGACACATCTGGTCACTGAGGCAGCAGTTATGGTGCCGCTCACATCAAGCCTGAGCACTGGGCACCTCTTCTGCCTTCTCAGAGCTATGTAACAAGCAGATCCAGAATGCTTCTGTGGTGTAAGGGGCCGCAAGGAGTGCCAAAGCACAGCAAGTGTCGGCTCAGATGGAACCTTTACATTTAACTGAGGCCTCTAAAACATCCCTTTTTCAGAGAAATCTGTGTACTGACTTTTCTTGGAGGAACACGCTAATGAGTGCATATAAAGTAGTGCTCTCCAGTTGTTACTCATAAACAGAAGCATCAGTTCTAATGAGCCACCTTTATTTTTTGGCTTTAATGCTTTCTGCATGCATGTTACTATCATCATGTGTTTAAGTGATCCATATTTAAAGACTCTGAAACCATTAAAGGAAACAGCAGTCTAATCACCATTGTGGTATCTGGTTTACAGTTAGCAAAACATTCTGTTTTTCCTGGATCACATTTGCACCCTGGGAAAACACTAAGAACAGATGGTTTACTATCCAAGTTTTACAAGTGGTTCAAAGAAGAGTAGGCACCCTGCTTGCTGCAAATGTTTATAGAGGTTAAGTATAATCAGCTCCTGCTAGTCCCTGCCAACTGCATTAATTAAGTTAGTGATGAGTATGGGGAAAAAGCCTAAGGAAATACAGCTTTATGAAGATACTACATTATTCTACACAGTATTTAAGATCACAGCTAAACAGCTGACATAGATAAAAGAGTCCCATGTCTAGAGCAGAGCCTTTAATTTTTCACATTAGGTTATTTACCAATACTGGTGACTAGCAAAATTAATCTTTAGTTCCTTACACCCCTGCAGATAGGGAAGGCTCTTAAAAAGTTGCTGTTGACTATTTGGAGTGCTTTTTTTGTTAACACTGGGTACAGAGAGAGATGTAATGGGAAGAACAGGCTGCCAAACCAGGAAGACCAAGTGGATGAAGCACTCTAAACAGATAGGTGCAGCCTCACATTTACAAACCCTGATTCTCATGGGGGACTTCAACCACCCCAATATCTATTTGAGGGACAACATACCAAGGCATAAGCAATCCAGGCAGTTCCTGGAATGTGTTGATAATAATTTCCTTCTCCAAGCAACAGAGGAAGCTATGAGGAAGGAGGCTGTGCTGGACCTTGTTCTCACCAACACGGTGGGGAATGTGAAGCTGGAGGGAAGCCTTGGCTGCAATGCCCATGAAATGCTGGGGTTCAAGATCCTGAGAGCAGCAAGGAGGGTGCACAGCAAACTCACTACACTGGACCTCAGGAGGGTGGACTTTGGCCTCTTCATGGACCTGCTTGGTGGGGTACTATGGGATGAAGCCCTGGAGGGAAGAGGGGCCCAAGCAAGCTGGCTCCTGCAAGCTCAGTGGTGATGCATCCCGACAAAAGAGGAAGTTAAGCAAAAACAGCAGGAAACCTGTATGGATGAACAAGAGCTCCTGGACAAATTCAAACACAAAAAAGAAAGCCTAAAGAGGGTGTAAGCAGATACTCTTAGAGGTATATACACAAATTGCCCAAGCAGCCAGGGATCACGTTAGGAAAGCTAAAGCCCTGATAAAGTAATCTGGTCAGGAATGTTGAGGGCAACAAGAAAAGCTTCCATGGGTAAGCCACTGATAAAAGGAAGATGAGGGAAAATGTGGGCCCTCCTCTGGGAGGAAATGGGAAACCTGGTCACGTGGAACATGGAGGAGGCCAAGGTACTCAATGACTTTTTTGCCCCAGACTTCACTGGCAAGAACTACAGTCATGCTTCCAGTAGAAGAAGAAGATGGGGACTGGGAGAATGAAGAACTGCCTGCTGTAGACAATCAGGCTTGAGAACATCTAAGGAACCTGAAGGTGCACAAGTCTATGGGAATTGAAAACAGGCATCCAGGGGTCCTGAGGGAACTGGTGGGTGAAGTGGCTCAGCTACAGTCCATTATTTCTGAAAAGTTGTGGCAGCCCAGTGAAGTTTCCACTGACTGGAATGGGGAAAAATAATCCCCACTTACAAAAAGGAAAAAAGAAAGACTCAGGGAACTACAGGCTAGTCAGTCTTGGGTGCACAGCAAGATAATGGACTTGATCCTCCTGGGAACTGTAATAACTGCATTACGGAAAATAGGGAAGTGATTGGTGGCAGCCAACATGGCTTCACTAAGGGCAATTCATGTCTGACAAATTTGGTGGCCAGGGTTACAGTGTTGGTGAATAATGGAAGAGCAACTGATGTCAGCTACCTGGACTTGTGCAAGGCATTTGATGCTGCCCCATATGATATCTTTGTCTCTAAACTGGAGACACATGGGATATTCTGTGATTCTATGATTCTGTAGATGGCTTTTGGCTTTCTAAAAAGACAAAAATGAATGCTGAATATATCACCATGGTGGGTCCTTCAACTGACAGGGCCACTCTGCTGCAGACATCCACAGGCAAAACCACTAAGGAGAGGTAGGCATTCTTTATGATATTTCTTCCTAGATAGTTCCAGGATGTAACACATTTTGAACTTGTTTTGCAAATAAAGACTTTATTCTGCGAACAGTTTGAACTCTGGAAGAGAACCAGTGCTACTGTAAGATCAGTAATGACAAGCTCATTAAGAGTTCACAAGGGTTAGCTGCCTTCTATGAAGACCTAGATTACAACATTGAGTGGCTTACAACTACTGAATAAAGCCATGATTAAATCCAGAAGCAAGAATCTAAAAACTATTCATAATTCAGCCTCAGATGCATACTTACTCTATTATACTTTAGCAATTTAAAAAACAGTGAAGATCCCCAGTGTGCAAAACTATGATGCTCCAGAATACATTAATTTAGATCCAACCCGTATTTCCAGGTAGACAAACTCACCTGAGACTTCGGGACCGTGGGCGCATTGCAGTGGCCCTGCACCTGTTATCACTGGTAATGGTCTCAGTGGTGCAGAAATGTTTAGACAGGAAATGTAGTTCATCAGGTGTCGGTTGGTATGGTAACTGATGTAGCTTCTCTTGAGATGAGCAGGATGACTAGAAGAGCAGAACAGAACAGAACATAAGCTTCTACTGGAGCAAAAAGGAAAAAAAAACCAAACCATTTTCAAGACCATATTCAGTGCTTATGAATAAAGCCTTTCAATTTAAAAATTACAGGGACTGTTTCCCATGCCTGACTACCAATTTAAAGAAGAAAATAATTAGTCTCAACTTGAACAGCTAAATATAGAGGAAGTATAAACAAACTACTTCAGTCCCAAAAGAAAGAGCCATTACATTTCAAAAAACTTAATTTCCTGTAAGTTTAGATGACATCTAATGTCAGTACACATGCAAATATGTAAGAATAGCTAAAATGGGTCTGCTTAAAATTAATTATTTGAATAGGACAGGATAGGCATGGTAACTGTAGAATGTAACTTACTGACACAACACGAATTGTCAGTTACATAATGAAAGTACTTCATTATCCATATTTAAGACATTATCAATGCTTTAAAAAATAAAACTAAATATAATTTCAGCTGACAAAATTCATATGCTATTTTCTTGTAAAACCCTATACATTCAAAATGAAGTGAAACACCTTAATAAATTCATCAGTAACATTACTAATGCATTTCTGAAGACAGTTCTATGGCTTTCAAAAGTGAAAGGATGTACACCCAAAACATCCACTTAGTATAAAAATGGAATATACAGACAAGTATGAAATTTGAAGTTCAACCAATAATGAACTAACCTTGTGAAACTACATGTACAAAACAACACTATATAATGCAGTGCACGTGATGATCGTATTTTATTGTCTTTTCTACAGCGCAGCGAGCTACCTGAGCCACTCAAAATGTTTGGAGGCAAAACTTTGACACTACTTCACTGATACTGGATTTGACGTCCTTTTAAAGAACACGTACATAGTTCAATGCGTTAACTATAGTGTAGTTAATGACTAGTATAGAAAGAGAAATGTTCTACTCTTTCTAGTTCTGAAACTAGTTTCCAAGACAGCTCATCCACAAATATCCTTGTATGACTGCACAGAGCTGATTGGTAGCATGCAGCCATTCCCTTCATTTTACCTGCAGAGGAGAAGTCAAAATCTTGCATGTCTTTCTGGAGCTCTTCAGTCTCCAGCTAGCTTTTTTAAAGAACAGTAGTTTCTCTTGTATGTTAATTTTCATGTACACACTATTGTTCTTATCTGTCTTCTCACACAGGACACCAAAGCCCCTGCCTTTTCTTGGAGGCCAACTCAGTAACAGCTTCTTTGCTTTATCAACCCTTGTGATGGAAATCAATACTTTTGATTTTGATCAATACTTGTACTGTACAAACACTGCCATACATTGCTAAGGTCAGCAGGTAATATCCAGGCATTTAAGCACAGAAGCTAAACAGTCCTTTTAATTTCACAGCAACTTGTGTGGTAAAGGCTGAACATATCCTGATTCCTAGGAACTCTAGAAGAGCATACTTACTACACTAACTCTCATGAAGTCAGCTCTTAAGAGTCAAAAAAGAAAACCTACTGCTGAGAAAGGTTAACTCATACAGGACTGGTCTTTGTGGGAAGGCTGCATCACATCAGAACAAGACAAAGTTAGCATGAGTGCATTACCTTGCTTTGCTGCAGGCTAAGAACCACACACACACCCCCCAAGAATCTAACACAGTTCAGATGACAAGCAGTAACTTGTCAAGTCACAGAAATTCAGCCCTAGCACATTACACTGCATGCATAATTCACACAGCATAGATAAATTCTTATCTCACACTATGGCAGCTAGTTGAATTTAACTTCATGGTGTATTTCCTACAGCCATGCTCCGTCAGATGAAGGACACTCTAGACCATGGAAATTTCCCAAAGCAGGCCATTACAGATGGCTATTTCTATAAAATCAATCTCTACTTCTTCAGCTTCAGGGGATTCTGGGAACACCAGGAGGACAATAAGCTGTATGCCACTTTTCCTCATAAGTGTCACAGAGTCTAGATCCAACAGGATTAAAGTGAGAATCTTCTGTTCACTAACAACTCTCAGTTGTTTCAGCACCATCACAGGCACAGGATGTGTTTTCTTGAAGGTCTACAGTTCCGATGCCTGTACAAATGCAAACACTCACAGCAGTATTCTTTACAAAATTAGGTCTCCTGGCTGCTACAAAAATTACTTAAGATTTAACATGCTTTCAATTTGCACAACCAGTGTGCATGATGGCAGTCCAAACTGTTCTTCTAACACATAAAGGCAAATTTGCAGCCAATACCAGAAAACACAACCCCAGAGTCCTCATCTCGTACCCTACTTCCCCATCCAAAGAAGAAGAAGCTTCCAAGAATATAATCTACTGGCAAAAATATGCAACTGAGTATTTTCTTGTTTTATAATTTTTATAGGCTTGCTCTCCTAGACAACACAAAATCATCTCAAATGCATCTCATTACTGGCAAGATGTGATCCAACTTTAATGGAATACAACCAAGAGCTTCTTTTCATATGAATAATCTTAGCAGGAGATATTTTCATTTGACTACAACATCGTTGTGAAAACTAGTATTTGTGATACTTGCACCACTTCCAAACCCATGAACTTCCATTAAATTGGGAATTCCATCAATCTCTCTACTTCCAATATTATAAAAACACAAAAACCCACAGGCTAACAAGAAATGGTGAACTACTGAGCATAATCTTGATTACCTCAGACCCTTCTGCCACTGCTTTTGACTTTCAGTTGCTTTTAAAGTTGTTGTGCTGTACTGTAATGTGCAAAAACTGTTTCTGGTCTCCAGTTGACACATCTATGGATTAACATGAACCTTATTTATCCAGCACTGAAAAGGGATTGCTCTGTATGTACACTTAGGCTATAGTGTGTGAAGTGGTCCCTCATTACCTGTCAGTATTTCTAAGGATGTGGAGGAAGAGGTTGCACACTGCTACCTGCTTCATCATGTACTTTTGAATCATGTACTTTTAATTCTGAAAAAGCACACGCCATGGGCACATTTCCAGTCTTCATTTTCTCTTTTTTTTCCATGTATATCATCCAAAACAAAGTGAAAAACATCTCCAAGAAGCAAAGAAATAGTGGCTGGATTTAAAATTCAGAGGCTGTGCTCTTGCATGGCTCATCAGCAGTAGAGGATTCTTGGTGAAGGGGAGTGTGGTGGTGAGAAAAAACCTCGCAAAAACTAACCATAAGAAATGCATGGCATAAATTCCCTATTGGTGGTTTCTTCAACAAATTTCAAACTTACTTGTTGGAAAAACAGACTCCTTTCCACAAGTCAGAAGCAGTTTGTTCAATGCTGGGGAAGGCATCTATTTTAATATTTATAAAATGTGGTCTAGTCACAAAATATCAAGGGAGAACTCAACAACTGTCTATTATGAAGTTAAGGTATCTAAGTCCATAAATGGCAGTGATGTATTTTTTCATAAGAAATGCAAAAATAATGTAAAACTGCTCCACATTCCAGGAGCATATTCTAGATAGCAAACTTAAGTGAGAATGAAGCATATGAACTAGAATTACCATTTCAAAATTGAAGATGTCAAAGAAAAAGCACATGTACAAACTGAAAATTAGAACTGTTTAGATACGTTTCTGACATAGCTTTTCGCTTCCTTTCCAGCCCAAACATGTTTCTTGCAACAATGATGGGGCTGCTACGGCAATTACTTCTTATCTGACATAACTTTTTTATGTCGATATATTCTAAGTGAAGAGCACAGCATATTAAGTTTAGTTCCATTGAGAAGTATACAAACATGCACTATGTGAAGTGGTTAGGGAATTAATGTGAAACTAAGCAATTTCTTTGGAAAATGTAAGATCTACACAGGAAGGAAAGCAGAGGTCAAAAGAATCAGTGTGGCTGATGAACAGTTCTTAAGATCCATGAAATCCTTAAACCCCAGGCTTGAAGCAAGAATTGAATTAACTCTCTAGAAGCTTTTGTGGACAAAAATAAAATAAGAGTTGATTGTAACATAAAATGGTCAGATCTCATACAGAACTCAACCATTTCACAAAAGAAACAACACACCTAGGAAAAGAGAAAGTTTACTTAAACTGTAAAAGAAACATTTCCAAAAAAAAATCAGGTATCAGGTGTCCAGTGAAATGCATAAAAGGTAAAAAAGAAAAACATAAACCATTTTTATAATAAAAGGTAAACAAACAAGACTAAAGATACAAAACAATTTTTGAAGAGTTACAGTTGGATTTACAGGGATCAAGCCCTTTACCACAGAAGATGTAACTGCCAAAATGCCAACTATTTACCATTTCCAAATCATGCTTTCTCTACAGTGTTACTTTCCCAGTCTTTCTTATGTGACTATCACAACAGACAGCTAAGTTCCAGGTTGTGACATAAGCCAGTGCTGTGTAGAAGTACAAATGTGTACTACTCCCACAGCCTAGCTCCTAAGTATTGAAGCAGAATCTCATGCGCTGCTGCGATGGTGCACATCGTGAGTCAGATAGCACATGCCTGGCAGGGAGACTGATACATCACATCAAAAGGATTGCTCTAACTGCAAAAAATATCAGGACTTACATTTATCCAATTATATGTCCCAAAGTTTATTCTATTCTAATTATAGCTATCTAAAATGCTAAATATCTAACCTGTTATCATGGGCTAAGATCTCATTATTGCCAAAGAAAAAAGGCAAATGAATGATTCATGGCATCTTAACAGAACAGTCTGACCTAGGATAGATGAGTCATGTCATAGAGAGATTTCTCTTATCAAGGCAGCCTCACTTGAAACTTGGTATCTGAAGACCATATGATTAAAATAAGGCAGTAGGTCTCCCTTCCCACAGATCAAGAGGGGCAGTTCAACACTACTCACTGACAGAAAACCTAACAAAATCACACACTGCTTAAATTTTTCTTGTATTGCAGAGAAGGAGTTTTGTATCCCATCTTACTTTAAAGTCTACCCACAGCAACAAAACCCACATTGCCTTCTCCTAAGAGAAGCAAGCTACATTTGTGATGATATGGCATGTATTAGAAATGGATCAGCACACAAAATGGATACTTACAGAAACAGTTGAGCTGGGTGTATTTGTACCATAGCCAGAAGAAGGGAGAGAAGCCAAAGACCAGCGGCGTCCATCAGTCCTGTTGTGAAACCGAGGTTAGTCAAATGAACACTGAAGTATCCTAACACAGAAACATCTATGGAAGTATTACTGTGTAAAACTGTATTCCAAAGACATGATAGAAACAGGGCTTTTTTAAAAATTAAACTTTCAAGGAGCACCACAATAAACACTCAGCAAGCATGACTTGGGCTTACACGTTTTTTTCTAGTGAAAGATATAAGAGATGAAACAATCAGAAAGTGATGAACAGCTCCACAGAATCGGTGTCTCACTAAGCATACAGAAATGGACCACAGAGAGTGTTCGCAACTCTCAGGTCCACCAAATGAAAATTAATGAGAAGCAAATTAAAAAATTGTGAACAAAAGCAAACCACAATGCTCTGAAACACAGAACAACCACCACAGCCTGCTTGAAACACAGGGTAGTGCTTAAGTGACATCAGTACAGGATACCATCAAGCTAGTAAGGTAATGTCAAAAAACTGCAAAGAATAATGAGGCAAAAGCAAACTTGTTAGAAGTAAGGTATATAAATCAGGAAAAAATAATTTTGCAGCAAAAATTAAGCTCA
>JBAFWW010048866.1:12687-37290 GCA_036873685.1 Agapornis canus
TGGAAAAAAAAAAAAAAAAAAGAAAGGCAAAATAATACATAAATAATAAGATAGGACAAGTTTTTACTAACAAATAGTATGATAGTGGGGGAAAGGAAAACAGGAGAATTAAAGCTGTGTTTTACAGTCAGTAAAAAGATCATCTCTGATTTACATAAAAACCGTTAATTCCATAAAGGAGAAACTGAAGTCATGCAAAGTAAGAAATCTTAAACCTCCTGATGCAGCTCACTTACCTGTCAAGCTAACTGCCTAAAAAACCCCTTGCTTTTCTCCATTTTAACGTTTTATTTCCTACTCCCATATATCCACCCACAAGCTACAGCTCAAGTCTCTGGAGCTTTGAATACATACAGAGTGAGAAAAAAAAAAACCAAAACTGACAGTACATAATTAGTTAAAATATAAGGAGAGCATGTGCTAGAGGGACTGCTGACAGTATCAAGGGCTGAACTACAGAAAAGAACTTCTTCCTCCTCCATAATTTTGTTTTTAATTCATTAAGTCTTCTTCCTTCTCTCCTTCCCACAGGTATGCATGAGCTACCTCCAGATGAATGAACAAGCCCAAAAGGAGTTTTCATTTTGACTCAATTGTACAAGCTAAATGCGTTCAGAGTTGAAAGAAACAGAACTCGGAAAGTATTTAAACACAGGTGAGACTGATATATTCTGCAGCTGTGAGATAAAGTACTTCCTTACAGAGTAACTCATATTGAACAGGTTCCTGCACCACACAGCAATTCTCACACAGGACCATCAAGGATAGGGAGATGATAACATGGGAAGCTACCTGGGAAGCAAAGATGGGATAATAAGAGGCATCCATAAGGGAAGAAGGGAAAAAAGGGTATCAAGCCCCTACAGCATTTCCCCCTCATACACTACTTATTCCTGCCCTACCATGTGGTCCTATCCACTTTGCAGCAGCTCTGGAAAGCATAATCCATGACCTACCCATGGACTTGCAGATGCTGGATGCATACATACCAGCAGAACAGGCCTAAGTGGTGGCTACCAGAGGCACAGGCTATTTCTAGGTATTGATCACCTTGCTAGATGTGAGCACAGGAAGCTGACACTCCTGCTTGCTGCCGAAGGGCCTGGGGAAGGCTGTCTCCAGCCACTGGCAGAGGGCCACCTACCTGCTGCAGCTTCCTTTACTGCCACTGCTGCCTGGTGCAGCCAGCAGCAGATGAGAAACAACTCCTCTGGGAAGCCCTCCTTTCCCACATGAGGCTTCCAAGCCATTTCCTTTGCCTTTCCCTCCTTTCCTCACACTTTCCCAGTTTTTTGGTATCCTCACTGAGTGGGGAACAGTGGATGGAAAAGGGATATCCATACACATGTGACACCATGTTTCTTCAACCTGCTCTGTCACACATACACTTTTCTTCCCTTCATCTGCATTGTCATTAAATTTACAAAATATAACAGAAAAGGCATGAAGTCAGAAGTCTGAAAACTGCTCTGACTAACCACAGGTCATTTTATTACTAAGGTGAATCCTACGACAGGTTATATGAAGACAGCCAAAATACACATACCAAATTCATAAGGAATTTTTACATTTATGCCATTTTAAAACTGTCATCAAGCATTACAGGCTCTAACAATGGTCAAAATCCAAATAATACACTGGCAAAGAAATTAACTTTTCCCTCCTGAATTTTAAGGTTTGCAAAAACATAATGATTGAAACTTTTTGTTGATTACTTGTGGGACAGGAAGACTACTTCCTGCCTACTGTATTTCTAAGTAATATTTGGTCTTTCACATCTGTTTTTTCCATTATAAACTATTTCTGTATTTAATGAATCTTTCTAAAAGTACACAAACAATTGTAACCTACGAAGAGATAACTTGCCTTTTTTTATCAGAAAGAAGTAGATTCAAAAGAAATACTCTAAGGTTTTGATTAAAGCAGTTACATCATATGCTATTATAGAGATTGACAAGACCTACTGTCACAGATGAATTAGATTTAGATAAAAGGATTACACAAGTAAAGTTTTCTCTCCTTTGCAGCATTAAAAAGCAGTTAAACCATTTCCCTGCACTTTGGAGACCTTGTGTCTGCTACTTTTATTGAACAGACCACTCCCACTGAAAATGCAACAGTTACATGCCTGGCACTAATGACAAAGAAAGCCAAAGCATTTTAATTTCATTTTTTTTCCCCACGTATCTTGCCTACCCTCCCAGGTTTGGCTAATGAAGATATAATCTGAGGTAGGCTGACAAGGTGTTAAGTGATAGGGAACCACAGGCAGTCTCCCAACAACATGCTATCAACTCCAGTTGCGGTTCATTTAATAATAATTTACTTCATAGATCACTTCAAATTCACTTTAGATCTTCAAAAATTCTACCAGCATCAATTAATCCTTACACCACTCTTATGAAGAGCTGCCTGCAGTACAGATTGTGGAACAGGGAAGTAGTTTAGAATTTTCCCAGTTCCCATTCCCAGGATGAGGAGATAGTGTCAAAACTGGATCCACCACAATAAAGTCTTTATTTTTATTTTTTTGGTGTTCTATTCAAAAAGGTACCATTGCATGGTATCAGTCATCCAGTATAACTTCACTGCAGCTGAGGTTTAGGAGAGTTTATGTAAGTGAGGTAACACTTGTCACCCTAAGTGATAGACTTGACAGATGTATTTGCAATCATCTTTTAATGTCTGTGTCCAACACCATTTCCTCTATGCCAAATGCATGCTGCATACTACAAACCATCTCTTACCTTCGTGCAAAAGAAAAGTGGGCTGAGGCACTGGGAGAGAAATTCCTAGGGCTATCTTGAGGGCTGCTTCCTGTTGGGGGGATGGACAGAGAAATAATTATAAAGCAGGAAGAAAAAAGAAAAGAAAAATATACTAATCTAAACATATCCAGGCATGTTAGAACCTGATTTCAGAATGCGCTCTCTCACAGTCTCTGAGAAAATAAACTCTGAATCTTATTTTACTAGCATTTCATTTATATTTGCTCTTTAGTTACTGGATTTTTGTAACTCATATTTAGCTTTTCGAGAATTCTCAAATTAAAAAAAAACACAGTATATTAGCTTGAAAGAAACAAGGTTGTTTTACAGCACAAAACATTCGAAAGATAGCAATGATCAGTGTGAGTCAGCCCTTACACAAAGTCTCTGCAGCATTTCCACCTGAGCTTTATTGTGATTTTTTCATTAGTTGTTTTAATTTAGCTCCAAAACAAGCAAACAAAAGACACTGAATGGGTTTTCTTCCCCTTTTTGTTCTGTTAGACACAGAAACACAACCACTGACTGTGATGAGAGGAAGCAACTGCACATTGTGAACAGGTTGTAACTTAAGGGTCTGTTACTTCTTCATATGAAAGCACCCAATCTCCTGCTGACCAGCAGAAACAAGACACCTGCTGAGGGCTGCCCCTGCCACCTCTGCCCCTCAGCACCTACAACTAGAGGAGACACCTATCTGAAAAAGGAATAAAGATAACCACTGGGGAAAACCAAAACAAAACACCAAAAGCTAAAAGGATTCAGTTTGAAGTAGCACTGACATACAGCTAAAACTCAGTTTTAAACAGGGAACAGACTGAAACAACAATACCTTAGAAGAAATATATCTGTTGTAGCATTTTACAACATTAAGCAACAGATAAACAAAGCTCTTATGTACCCAGTTAGAAACAACATTTAATGTTTGAAAATTGCTAAGTACATGTGAAAATGCCAGTACAACAGAGTCCTTAACAGACTGTCAAGTGGCCTTGATTTCTGCTCAAATTTTTGAATTAGCATTGCATTTATAATAGGGATGGCCTTAACAGATCCCATTGAGTCTACCTAAGAAAGCATAATCACAGAGCCATTAGGTAAAGAATGCAGAGAACACCACCCCCACCACATTTTTTTGACTAGAAGCTGATGGGAGATGCTTTTTGAGCTCTACTTAAATCACATCTTTACAGCTGCTCTTCTAGTGGCCTCAGGAGACAATTCCAGTCCCAATGGCCAGTACCTCCAACTCCCTTTTTGCCTGTTTATCATGGCTGAACTATGTTCTTCTGACATGCCCTCCTCCTCAAGACCCCTTCTTCTTCATTACCCTTCAGCACCTCTAAGGGGCTCAAGAATTTTAAGATGGCTTGGGGAGGTGAAGGGAAGAGAAGCAGAGAATTTGAAACCACAAACGTGCATCTTTATCTGGGGACCCACACCATTTATTCTTGCCCTGCATTAGGTGCAAACACCAAATTACTGAGAGCAACAGTTTGTTTAACAGCTAACTGGATTTCTTTTTCTGCTTCCAGAACTTATTTACGAAAGATAAGCTGAAAAATAATTAAAGAAATGAAAAAAATTAATACCATGTAGGTAAAACATGGTCACAAGCTTTAGTTACTGTACTAAAAAAAAAAAACAAACCCAACAAAAAAACAAACAGCTGTAAACTTGGAGTGTGTCACAGACTTAGCTTGTCTTTTTTCCCTTTTATCTACCTAAAACTCTGGCAAAAAGACAGGAATTAGGTTTAAGGCAGTGAGATGTAAACAGGTTCTGACAGGAAATAATTTGACAAACCAGTTTATAAACAAACTCCTTTCCTCTGATAGCCATTTTAAAGTTACATATGGATATATACACATATTTAACAGAAATCAAGGACATGGTTAACTATCCATCAGTTAGAACATATGTGCAACCTTCACATACAAGCAAAACAACATGGTGGAAGAATGCAGTGATTTTACAGCTATTGCAGTGGTTTTGAGGAAACACAATGGTGCAAACTACCTGACTAGAATCAATGCAGATCACTTCCTTACAGGCAAAACCTGAAGAAGTCAAAAGTCTTACTCCGGAAGAGCATCAGATCCTGTTATTAGGAAAATCAATTTGCAAGCACCATTTCCAAATGAACTTTTAAAATAACAGAACCGGTAAAGCCATATATATGCTGCCTGGATACTAAATCCTGCGGGTTTATCTAGAAGTCTAAGAACTCAAGCCTGGAAACAGAGAAAGGAAATCCAAACCCTAAATGACTGCAGAAACAGCTATGGTTCTAAGGTACAGTGTTCTAGAAAAGCAAGACAGGTTAGAAACAGAGTCCTATACATGATCTTCATCCATCACAGCACCCATCTACCCATCTGCAAGTCAATACCTGGGAGACTTTCAAACAAAAACCAGAGCCAGTTAATTCTCTGCCCATATGTGCACTGCCTGCTTATTAGTCAAATCCCACTGTTATCTGGGATCTGCTGGCTGTTGTATGTTTTAGTCGTAGGTTATCTCTATGCTGCTGAGGTAACTGTCCATGTTTCTGATCTGGTAAAGTAAAACTTCCTGGTGGTCAGGCATTAGGTAAGTAATGACTTCCAGCATCCTCTGGGAGACACAATGAACAGGCAATCAACATACCAAAACAATTCTCCACCTCATGACATCAGACAGGGTAGCTCATTTTGCAAACAGCTATTGTTAAGAAAACTGAATGGAGACCATTTCAATTGTGATTGCTTTGTATGTAAGGTCAACAAGTCCTGTGCCTTTCTTTGCCACAGAGGTAAGATATTTTAAATCTTTTAAAAAGGCATGTCACAGTCACTCTGTACTGTTAACGTCTACTTACAAAATAGTTTCAGATACAATGACTTTGTTCGTACTGAGGGAATAACAAATTAATAATTGTTAATCCAAAATTCCTAATGGATCAAAGACAAATCCAGCCTGATTAAGTCATTATTTGAAAGTCTTTTAAAATGAATCATAATACATCAGCACCACAGTAATACAATGTAACAATGGTCATATGGTTCCGCTGTGTCAATTTAGTTCAGGGTGAACCCATGCTGCTAAATGAACAATACACAAGGAACCATCCATCAACAGTTAAAAGGTCTGACTTCCATACAATAACAAATGCTGCCAGCCATCCGAACACACAGCTGGGCAGCAGAATAACTTTGAATACTTCTGTAGGCGCTTTCCACTGAGATCCACTCACAGGTGAGGAGCTCCAAACCCGGATTATTGTGCTTCACACCAGCGAACAACTTTGCCCAGTACAGCAAGGTTTGCATGCTCCTTAAATCCATTTACCAGGATACTTCGCATGTTCTGACCACTACTTAAAATACTGTCAGAGCTATGTTTTAATTGGATTTAATTTAGAAGACAGTTTTATCTGCATGTAACTTACCACTTACAATTTCCCCTCCTGCCCTGAACTAGTAAAAAATGCTATGAAATTGCTGTAAGAGTTTTATTTGACCCAAAAGCAAGACTAAGTAACCTCTTACTGTAGCAAAAACATTTCTGTTATTCTGTATGTGACAAGAGTCAGAATAATTTAAATATTGTACTATTTTCCTTCCTGTAATTATCTTTTTTCTTTTAAAAAAACAATATTCAGAAGCCTGCTTTAATCTTTAGCTTTCAGCACTTCCATATTTCACCATGAGAGGTGAAATTAATTTCTAAGGCTTCACTCATTTAGAAAGTTAGTCCTCCTTTCCCCAAATTCCAGTCAACCCAGACTGCAGCTAAAGCAAAACAGCACAGTCTGCATATGAGAGGAATCCTTCTTTGCTTCAAATACATTGTGGTAAGTCAGTAATCATTTTTGCCTATCTTGGACAAAACCTTTTTAACTGTAGGTTAAAAAATCCAGGGATACTAACTCTAAATTTGATGAACACATACAAATGCCTCCACTGTGATTCAAAGCCAAACAAACAAAAATACATGGTGAACAGCTTTCTTCACTACTTCACTTCAATGCAGCTAGCTAAAGTATGTTTTTCAAACAAAATAATCTGCTGCAAGCAGTAAGCCCTAATGAGGTAAGATCAAAATATTAGCAGTCAGTACTCCAACAGTGTCTGCCTAAAAAGGTCTAGGCAGACCTAAAACATCCTAGAAAAAGGCTTACAGATGTAGGTTAAGACTTCCTTGGCCTTAAATTTTGCTCTAGGCAACTGCATCATTCAGCCCTATTCAAATCTATTGAATCCAACACACAAGGTCATGTCATAATTGGTGAACATTTCTTCAGGAACATTCATGCCCTGGTATGTATGTCCAGTACATGTTTCTTTAACTGCTCCATGAAGAAAACATCTCTGACTGATTCAAATGCCAATACAGGCTTTTCAGTCTTCCTGTTGGTAAGGCAAGCAAAAGTCTTTCAGTATGGCAAAAAAACGCTCTCACATTCTATCCTACCAGCCTTTCTCCTTTGTCATCCCATTTGACCATGTATGACCATAAAAACATACAGTACTCCAGATGAAACCTAATTAGGATAGTGTATAGTGGCATGAAATTTTCCAAAATCAACTGAAAATCACTTCCTTCTTACACATCTTCAGAGTTTTGATTTCCAAAGCTACACTAGACTGCTCCTTGCAAATATCATCTGATCCAAAAAAATGCAGTCAGGTCCTTCTGTAAATTCTTTACAATAGTTAAGTCCAGTAGACATTTCTGTTACTGATCCTCCAGCACAAGTGGATTCATGTTCCTGTCTTAAATTCGTAACTTTTTGTTTCAGTCCTCAAGATCATTCAGACACTTCAACATAGTTTCTGAATGCTGCTTCATACTTTATGTCGTCCAAATTTTAATCAGCCACAGTAATCTCATGCCAATGTCACTTACAAGAAGTATCACAAAGTTTGGCCACAAACCCAACACCTGAGGACTCTACTGATAACCTTCTGCTCCTTCTTTACAGTATTTCTCATTCCAGCACAACCCCTGTCTTCTTCCCTTTAAACAATTTCCTACTTAACTTGCAATTCCTGTTCTAGTACCTGTTGTCTTAGAGGCACCACATGAAACATTTATTAAAATACAGACAAGTAAGATTTACAGCATCGCTCCTAACAGCTAAATCTTGTTCCTTCAGCAGATACAATTAAACAGCACCACATGTGACTATTAATCATTAGGGGTTGTCATGACCCAGAGGAACAAGCTCCTGTGACTACTGAGGTGGGGACACCTGAATGCCCTGACCTGCCGAGATTATAATTATTCAATTTGCAGGCGGGGTGGCACACAGGACCTGCCTAAACAACAGAAGCCAGTCAGCTGGAAAAGCCCATTAATGACCAGGGCACCAGATGTTGTCCAAGCTGATGCTGCAAGTCCTTGCTTCCTACAATTCTGAATGTACCCACAGTTCGTGCAAAAAATAAAAGGCTCTTTCAGCAGGTTTCCAGCTCAAATACTAAAGGCAAACGATGTCCAAGCAACTAACTTAAAGACACTAAAAATGACAAAAGTTTGAACCCAAAGAAAAGATTAGTTTTCTGTTTTCATTACGAAAGACTTTATGTAGTTAAAGCTGATATTATTCTTTGTAATCTTTACATTCTTTCGCATCTTTACGTGTAAGGCATAGTGGGAGACTTCACACACAAACTAGAATCTGATTTTCCACCAACACAAATTATCTCTGCAGGTCCTGCACAGAGAAAAAGAGCATTACATGTACTGTATTGGTAATGGAAGTATACATCAGAGATATATATCTACTGTATATGTTGTCTTTCTCCTATCCCCATTTCAACCCTCAGTCTCAGATCTTACACTTATTTGTATGCTCCCAAGCCTTGGATTACTTACTGCTCTAATAACTTTTCTCTAGCCCATCAGCCTTCACAGTCACTGCTGCTCACAAATGAACCTACCCTTTCTTTGACAGGTGCTACCTGTGCACTCTTTGTGCCCCCTAAAATACACTTACTTTATCAGTGTGGTGCTGTCTCAACCTGTCTCTCCTTCCCATCCCACCACATGAATGTGACAATGATCAAGATGGAAAGGCTAACAATTAAAAAACTTTACATAAATATTCAGTGTTTGTCCAGTTTAGCTTGCATCTGTACAGATTAACAGAAACCTGTGTAGGAATGATCCTCTGTCACCTCCAGACCAAACAATGAAAACTAGGGAGGAGGGAGAAATCTGCCTGAGACCTCTGTATGACTTTCTCATGTGGGTCAATTATCATCACCATAAATCTGGGCCACTGGTCCTTCTCAAAGCATGTCTATTTAAACTACAGAACAGCTAGTGTCTTTAGTGCAGACTGCATCTAGGATAAAAACAGGACTACAAAGGAAAACATGGGTATAAAATGAACCTCAAAAAACTATTATTTTTGGTTATGTTCAAGCTTTTCTTCTAAAATAGAGCAAGACTCCTCACATCCAATGTTTTGTCTAACTCTAATCCAGATTGTTATGACCACTTAGCAGTAACCTGAGCTCCTGAGAAGGTCTGACATAATGACACATTGCTCCCAAAGGTGCAATCAGGCCTCTAAATCATTGTCTGCAGATACCAAAGATGGAAACATTCTTGAGCAAAGTCACAGTTCCTGGCATGTGTGCTAATGCAGTCTGTGACTACGAGAGCTCCACCTTGAGATTCATAACATGTCTTCATGCATCCTGCTTCAACTGACACTGAGGATGCATTATCACTTTTCTGCCCTCAGAGACATGAAGTATTGGGGGAAAAAAAAAACAACCCAAACAACAGGTAACTTAAACTAGTGGTCCAAATAAATCTCATCCAGGTATGAGATGCAAGCAAAGGTAACCAAGTACATATTTTGCTTTTTCTCTCAACACAGAAAGGCAGAGGCCAGTTGTAGATCCAAAGATATCCTCAGGAAGGATGAAAATACTGACTTCAGATACCTCTGAGGCACTGAATTCTCAAGCAATGCCAACAATCTTACTATGACTTACTCTCATACGAGGTGTTATGTAATATTACACATAAAATCATACAAAGACTAGGCCCAGGATAACACTGAGGATTATCATGATGATAATTAATAGAAATTGATCCTGAATGGATTTTGAAGAGTCTGACAATCTTGGTGCTCTTTAGCTTGAATAGCCTGTGAGAAAGGGATAAGAACCTACCATCTCCGGTAAGACAGCCAAAGTACCCTGACATTAGGGAGTACAGTGTGGGATACAGGAACCTAAGGGAAACAGTTCCAGCAGAAAACCTTTAATAGTATGAAACCAGAAGACAAAATGCTTCTAATGTCATGCATAATTTATCCATCTTTCTATTGGAATTACTCAGACCACAGCAGGTTATGTCCTTCATTTTCCCACTTCATGCAATCTGTACGATGCCCAAAAAGAAACCTCATCTGATTCACAAAAGCATGTTAGCCTTTAAGTTATTCAAAATACAAATTAAAAAAAGAATAAATTTTTGCCTGCAAATTCCAGGCAGTATCTAATCAATCACTAGACAAAACAGAAAGCCTGTTAGGGGTGACTCCGAACAAGCTTTAACTTTAAATTGCCTCTTTGGGGGACTAGTCTAGGCAAACTGATCAGCTGAGGTAGGAGCCCATTGCTTGTGTGAATATTTACTGTAATAAATTATACTTAGAGGCAAGCTACTAAGAGAGACAGCAATACACATGCAAATTTTCATCACATGTATGAAATTTCCTAGTGCTACTGAAATGTTTGGCACACATACCTTGGGAGAACATATCAGCATTAAGAGAACCTACGGTACCCTGGGAAACTGGAGAAATTGCCAAATTTCCACAATAGTTTTTTGAATACACAGCACATACTCCTGAGTTTAAGGGAAAGAACAGCTCACACTTAACTTCTTAATCTTTATAGTATCACTTTTCCACCTCCAGAGCTACTTGGTAACAGATCTGAAATCAGCAATATTATTCCTATTTTATGGTCTGAGAAAGACACAAAAAGGTCACACAACTTGCTAGAAGTATGAGTCCGCTGCCAGCCAGGAGCAACTTGGCATTTACCAAATACACAATTTATATTTAGGTCCCAGGTAATATGTGCTGGTCATTCCATACTTCGGAAGCCTTCTACGCATTGTGTGTCTAAGCCATGAGTGTCCAAATAGGTAGTGTAGTCACTCATTGCAGCAGACACACTAGCTCTCATAGCAAGCATTGCGTTTTGCTTTCGTCAGTCAGAACAGCACAACTAAAGCCTTTTTCTATGGTGACCACAGATTCCCTGGGCCAAACCACAGTTCCTGCATTTGGGGGACCCAGAGAGCAATTCCAAACACTACTACATTTAATTCTCAATTTTAAAATAGCCTGCAGCATATTTTTCTTTGTTAATTTGTTTTAAATGCTGTGCTGCCTTGTACTCTTCACAAATCTCCAAGTTGTCTGGATTTCTGATTGTGACAGCCTGCTGCTCAGAGTGAAAATCACCACTATATTTTCTCTAATACTACTGCTTCTATAAGAAAACTGGAGATGCCTTAATAAATTTACCCTCCACTTCAAAAATTCAACTTCAGCTCTGCACCTTTTCTTTTAGCATCCCTCTGACAGAAGTTCTTCAAAGTATTCAAAGCCATTGCCTACACAAGTACTGGTGTGTGGCTTTCACTTTGTTGTGTTGCTACAAGCCAATACCCAAAAAACCAAGAGACAATAAGCATTTGAGAAAATGGTGTTTGCTATGCTGAAAATGTTCCTTTTTTAAATTAAGACAATCATTATTGATAAAATATTTATTTACGGGCTTTCATTCAATCTTTAAATGCTTCAAGTATTTCAGAAGCAAAACATAATTATCAGCAATTTATTGCCATATAAAGTGAAGCACACAGATTTCCATCAGTGTGCCCAACACCACAAACCCTAGAGAGCAAAAGCACTAAGAGTAGAATACAATACCCTACTTACCAACTTCACTACCTTTACCATGTGTTGCAAGCTACTCTGCATCATTGTCACACTGAACTAGGCTCAGAAAGCAAAGGCAAGGGGAAAGGGAAAGTGCATCATGATGTCAGAATGCATGACAGGCAAATAACAAATAGCTACATGATCCATGTTAGGTATTTCTGGACTCCTTCTCACCACAACATAGGATTTATGGATCTAAACAAAATAGATATTTGGATGAAATGATATGCAACTTGCTGTTCTTACGAACAGTGGAAAGAAGAGTAGTGGGATAGGGAATTTGCATTTTTTCCTTTCCTTATATAAAGATTATAAGAACTTAATAACAGCAGTAGTAGCACAGATATAAAAATCACCTGCATGTGCTGACAGCGGTGAGTGAGGTCGAGGCAGAGCTGCAGACTGGCCATTGCCTATCAAACTCTTCCTGTTGCTTGTTCTACAACTGTAAACAAAAAAGAGAGGAAAGAAGACATTAGCATCAGAAAGAGAGCATGTACCGCATATGAACATTTTTAGATTCGGCTTCTTTGTTCCTTCATTCCCAGTCTCCTATTAAAAATCAGAGCTGCTGTTGTTTTCATAGGCATGTCCAGGAAGTCTATGATCACACTGGATAATGGCAAAGACGGCAGCTTCCAGACAAAATGCACCATGGATATTTTTCAGGCTTCCACACTTGATGTTCTGTGCAGAGACCAGCATTCTCCTGCAGTGATCTACAAATGCTCTTCTTCCCTGCCTGCAGCTAGTTTATCTGCCATACACTTTTTGAAATATATAGAAACATGTAAAAATATATAAGCATAAAGTGGAAAACAGTCTCAAGTTTAGGATCAACGATTAAGCCTACTTCTGTTGCATGACCTGTAGAGCTGCAAATCACATGCCAGGAAGAGCAATAAATTATCATTCTGAGAATGATACAATAATTATAATTCTAATTATTGAGATAAATTCACATCTGTGCCTTCTGTCAATGGAACAGATGATGCCTAAGAAGATGAATGCATTTTTTTACTCATACATTTTTCATTTGTGAAGAAATTTCCCATATCAGAAGATCATTAGGCGAGATAAATAGTAAATTAACACATCTATTAAACATGGGAAAGGAGATATTTTTCTTAAATACATCATACAGTTCTTAAATATGTGTTGGCACAAGTGTTTTTCTTTTTTTCCTGCTTCTACTAGTCTCACAAACACAAACCCTAACACTGCAAACATTTGTGCATGAGGAAAACAGTACCCTGAAGTCAGTTTGTGAGCATATAAACTTGCGCGCACATGCTAATGTTTACAGTACTACAATCAGAATTTTTCTGTAAAAGTTTAAAAAAGGCTCAAAACCATTAAAAGGAGGAACTTCAAACATAAATCCCTTCAGGTTCAAACAGGAGCAGATTCAGATCATATTTGTTGATGCCTCCAAAGATGAATTTTGTAACATGATTTCTATGCAACAGCCAGAAAGCAGTACTGATCAGTCCTGATTCTGTGTAAGCTGAATACAATGCAAAAGAGAAGATACTTATTTAAGCTATAAAACACTAAATAAAATATTCAAAAGTGATGTGAAGTAATACTGAAAACAAGGAAAATAAAAGCCAGAGGAAATGTTGAGTATGAAAACAGTATAGAAGACACCTGGAACATGCAAAGAGTCAAACACTGAGATCAGTCTCCCCTTGAAAAATGTTTTGTGAAGCAGCAAGGGTGCCATTCCCAGCTGTTTAACGGCTTAATGCAAAGTTCATCTGCATGAACTTCACCATTAATTGACATATCTGTTATTATGATCAATTACATAATATACTCATGAGTATATAAATCATTACTGCAAATCTGTGTATGAAAAGGAAGCTTGAAATGAATGCAGGATTCTCATTCAGAGCACTGGAAAACTCAAAAGACATATGCTGCAATTTCTAAGCTGAACAAAGAGGGAGAACTTTGTGAACGTAAAATCACATACATGTGTTTTTTTAAATCCTTCTAGATTAAGTTTAGCTACCTATGTTTACTTTTAACATGCTCAGCACTTAATAAACTTTAAAATGATGGAACTTGAGCAAATATTCAGTATTTCATTAGACAAGATTTCAAAAGTTGTATATTTTTTCTTCATCTCTAAATTTTGTCCACATGAAGTATCCAAATTCTTTGTTTTGGCTTCATGGAACATCAGTGTAATTTTTGTAACTTTTCTTGTACCATACTATGACAAGCCTCACTTGATCCACTTGTTTTTAAAAGTCTGAATAACTTCTCCTTTGCAATTTCCCAAGCTAAAACCCAGTAGAAACTTTCATTGTTCATTAAACATTTGTTAAAGGACATACATATTGCATCTATCCTCAGTAATGTGACGATATCATTACAGCATCTGTGGTGCAGGCATATATCCCCTGGATATATTCTCAGCAAAGCAAACATTGCTTTCAACAGATTTAGGCACCCTACACTGATTTTGCTATGATGATGATTCCAGATAAAGGTTTATCAGCATCATTTGCCCATATCTGTAGAAATTAATAATTTTATCACTTTTGCCAGAACATCCTATGTAAAATAAATGACTGCCTTGCATTCACTTTTACATAAAATTCAAACTTGGCATTCTTCAGCTGAAGTTAATGCAACATCTTCCATAAATCACTATCAAAGTACCTAATTCGAGTTATCTTAATTTTTTTGGGTGCTATTTTTAAGAATTATGTCTGGGAAGCACAATGGATTGCCTTCAAAAAAGCTTATGTAATGAGAAAACTTTCTCCAACCGCCATTTCAAAGAAATCACTGCTATTTGCTCAGGCATGGCTGCAGCTGTATGAAGAACTTCTCTTTCATCACACTCAAATGAAATGTTCTATTGAGAAATAGAAAAAAAAAATATTAAGTTTCTTCTGTTTATCTCACCAATAAGGTAAGATCCAAATCACTTCATAAAAGGACAAATCCATCCCAGAGCTCCTGCTGTAGCTTTGTTTTCTCAGTTCTGTCCCACAAGGATTTTGAGCCAATGTTATCCATCCTGCATGATCTGTGAAACACAACTCCTTCCCCAGAATAATGCTGTTGTAAGAAGAGGCTTTTTTGTGGGTGGAAAAAAAGAAAACAACCCAACTCTTGAGGGAACCTTGAAAGATGATCTAAGCTGCTAGAACCCCATAAATGGGTTTGAACTAAGGACGTACCAAGGTATTTCTTACTGAACTGTATTCAGCCTTGAAACAGCAATCTTCCGTATACAAAAGAACCTCAGACCTTAAAGCCATTCTGCAAACAAAATCACTCTGAACACATCAAGCAACTTTCCCCTTCTATTGTCTTCATAAAACTATTCTTTTCCCATTCAAATCTGACAAGATAAATCAACTGATAAGAGGCAGCTCTGAAACCCTCTTTGTCCACAGGAAAGTTACAGTCGTCTACAGGGGCTGTTAACTTAGGGAAACATAAACCACGGTAAACCACAGAATGTTACACCCTCAAAATGCCTCAGATTTCACGTTGTGACCCAGTTGCATGGCACAGAGGAGAGACTAGCAAGGCAGGCAGAAGATACAACACCGGGTTTACATCACTGAGAAAAACAAGGGGGAAGAAAAACATCTTTTTTCCCAAGGAGAAGAGTGTATGGGAGAGCAAATGAGGGGGGTGGGGTGGGAAGACTTCAGGGTGCATACAAAACTTATGCAGAATAGAAAGTTTACATTTTTTTGCCCTTTGCCATCTCTGCCTCAGCAAGATCCTTCCTGGATGCAAGTCTGTTGCCCACAGAGTGGCAGTCCTAGATGACTACCTATCTGGAAGCAGTTGGCATTCCACCATTATCAGCAGTGCCCAGGACTACTGGCACTATTCCTTAATCTTGGAATCCAATTCATAATTTCCTATTTGGTTTCCAAATCACCCACTAACAGATTATGACTTGCCTCCTGCTCTCTGCTACTGATGCTCCTACTCACACCTCTCCTCCCTGTCCTGATTTCTCACCATGTCTTACACTGCTGGGGAATTCCTCCTTCACCCCAGCTGCAGTACCAGGCCCAACACCTACTCTAAAGGCAATGCTCTTCTCCAGCTGCCACAGATGATCAACACTTCCTATGAGAAGTATCATGATAAAACAAGTACAGTACATCAAAAATGCTTTGAGTTCAACCTTGTTTATCACAAAGCAAACGTGAACTACAGCTGCTGAAAGATGAAATCCAGTTGCATAAAGCTTGATTACCTTGTTCCTTAAACAGCCACAATTCATCCCATATCAGGAAAAGATCTGGGCAAAGATATGGCAACAGCTAGATGGAAACCAGAAAAGCACAAAGACACAAACACTACCATGGCCATTAACATACTACTGCACTCCACAAACACTTGAAGCCATTAAATACAACAAAAAGTCAAAGCAGAAATCCAGTTCTAGGACAGGCAGTATGTAATCCAGAGCTGAAATATTAAATGCAGGTTTCTAAGAAACAGCAAAAGGCATGCACTGAATTTGAAGTTTCTTCCTCAGAACAAGGGCTCATATATGAGCAAACTACCAGCAGTATAATTGGGTTGGGTTTTTTTAGGGGTGGGAGTTTGTTTGTTTGTTGGAGTTTTTTGGTTGGGTTTTGGTTTTGTTTGGGGTTTTTTTGGGGTGTGCTTTTTTGTGGGTTTTTTGGTTTTGGTTGTTGCGGTTTTTTTGGGTGGGGGTTACCAAAAAGCAGGAAAGAAGGGTATATGAGCAGAGGTTACCACCACACTTTTCATGGGAATTTGTCATCTGTTCTAATCGTTTATAATGATTTCATCTCAACATCCTCAATTATTAATATTTACACTTGTAATGAAGATTGATTTGGACTGTAATTTATGACAGCTCACCACCTTTCATAGGCTATGCTGAGTACAGCACTACTCGGCAACACAGCTTCTTAATTTTGCTATCAGTGTAATATAGTGATTTATCAGAAGATGTAGATTAAAAGGGGGTCTTTTTTTTTAAGAAAGGTTGCAAATAAGATGGTTTTATTTGCCAATACAAGTGCAGAGGAATTAAGATATTGTCACACCTAGAATACAAAGCCTGACCATGTATACACAAGAGAGATTAATAATGCAAGACCAGCACTCCCATAGAGGCTCTAGGGATAGAAAAGGTGGCTGTAATTTCTCTGATGTTAAATTTGCATAGCTGAAAACTGCCTCAGGAGGAATACCCTGCCCCTAGCAAGACTTGAAATACTGCCATTTTATTCATACAAGAAAGTTACATTTAAGTTATATTTCAGTTAAATTTAACTTCACATGAAGCCAGCTAACCTATGGCTTCATAGGTATTTATTATCTCCATGAGTAGCAACACTGAAGAGTCAACTGTCCATGCAGCGCTGACTTTAAAAAAAATAAAATATTTGAAGTGAGGAATTTTGCTTGTTTTGCGATTTTTGTTTTTAAAGAAGTCTTTTGCATACTCAGTTTGCTGAGCATTTCCAAGTTTTCCAGAATTCAGCCAAGTTCTGTGGGACATTAACTCGAATGCAAAAAACAGCTGCTAACAAGAGATGATGCACACCAATAGTGCAGCAGCCTGCTTGTCAAAAGGAACGTTTAAACTTGTATTTGATGAAGCATCTGATCTATGAAGTCTAAGTAACACACGGCCTGCAGTTAATGGTAGTTACATACTTAGATCATTTTAGAAAAGAAAATGAATCAACCAAGAGTGTTCCTCTCTCAATACTGTGGAACTAGGGTCACATGAACAATCTAGTGCTACATTTTTCTGCCCTGTTCCACCCTACAGCTAAGAGAGAGTGCAGAGTAAGGAAGCAAAGACTTGTAATTTTCATAGGTATTGGCTGGCATGTAGTGAGCAGTTTTATTCTCTTCCCTTGTTATTTCCCTTATCATCATTATGACTAGTGGTAGCAGCAGTGATTTTGTGTCATACTTTAGTTTCTGGACCCCTCTTATCTCAACCCATGGGAGTCACATTCTTTCAATTCTCATTTCCATCCCGCCGAGAGCAGGGACAGGGAGTGAGCAAGTGTTTGTGTGGTTCCAAGTTACTGTCTGGGCTTGAAACACAACAACTACCTTGACCATATTTCAGCTACTGGCTAGGTATGCAGGGAAAGGGTGCTCTCTAGGCATTCACACACTTGCATTCAACACCTTCTTCCCTGCCATTACTAATACCCACCAGCATGCCACCAGAACCTCATCTTTTCTCAACCATACAAAAGAGAAGACCTCAACCTTTTTCTTCATCTTTCTAAAAAAACAACAACAAAAAATTAAAAGAACCGTAAAAGCCTAGAGAAAAGTAAAGCTTAAAATGCAACCCACTAGACACACAATCAGCCTCTGTATGGGCGGCCTGAAGGGTTCAATCACATGTGAGACAGCAACACTGCAAAAAAGGCTGCCAAGAAAAAAATACATATAATCACAGGTGCAAAAATATCTGCCAAATCTCTGCTGTTTAGATCTGAGGAAGACTGTCTCAAGGACAGATATCTTATGCTAGAGAAGACCTCTCAATTTCCATTCCTTCAGGGTATTACCAAACAAATAAACAGACCCTTCAATAAGCCTTCCCAACTGCATGTGCTAGGTATGTGTTGAGTGCATTCAACTCCAGTAAGTGCTCTCACTTTCACTCTAAGCAGTTATGATCCATAGTTTTTATTCTCACAAAGGAGAAAATCAGTAGTTGAAGAAATCTGAATTTCTTCTACAGAACTAAAATGGCTTATCTCTATCTTTTCCATCCCTTCCTGAAACAACTGAGTAGGTTTAAACTTCTTATAGAGATACTTAATTATATCATGCAAAAAAAAGAGTATTAAAATAACTGCCAACTTCACAGTTGTACAGTATTAAAAAATAGCTGCATACAAAACAAAGTCTGTAATACATACAAAGTGGGCAGGCAGTGGAGAGCAGGCATCATAAGACAGACCACTGCACAATTCTGCTTCATTATCCACAAAATGCACTTTCTACATCTTCCTATCTGACAACCTATTGAGAAGACGCTGATGCAATCATTTAAATTCCACTGCTTCTTGAACTTATTTTTTATTTTATTTGTCTCTTGGGAAGGGACATAAACCAAGTTATTAGCTGAACAGCATTATTTGCTAACATACTGAGATATTCAACTAAATGTCTTGATGCACAAATATTACTCTTTCAAAATACAAAGTTAAGTAGGAAGCTAGTACCAGAAGTAGAGGAAAAAAAAACATACAGGGCTGGCCTAAATCATTGCTAAATATCTGTATCTTTATTCTATGTAATTGAGAAGATGGAAAGTTAAAAAAAAAAAATAAATAAAAGACAGAAACACCTTATTGGAAAAAAAATAATCAGGAATCCTGGTGATGTGTTTGTAATATTGAACAAATGCAATCTTAAAAAAAAAGAAAGTATTATATGTCACACTGTGAAGATCAAAGCATCAATCATGTGAAGATATCAACCAAATGAAGTAGTGCTTTGATTTGCATAATGGATAATCCTGCATACACAATTTGCATTAGACAGGAAATACCCTGCTTACCAGAGCAAATGCCTATCAAGGCTGCAGCACAGACAGAAGGTTTAAGACACGTTTCATTGTGTTCTTGGCCATCTTTAGCAGTTTCACGTTAACCCAGATCATTCCAGATTTTGACTCTACACTACAAGCTCCTGGTGCCTCTTCCGGGGTAAGAGGATACAGCCAGACATTTCTTATCATGTTGTGGTGGCCAGGCCAGGGGCAGGATGTTTCTCACTTTGACCCCTTGCTGTTAACAGCTTGGGAGAAACTGAGGGAATGTGGGGAGCCAAGAGAGGTGACTCAGGGCTGCTGGATGCTGCTGTTACCTCCACAGCCTGTAGTCACCTCCAGCTGGAGTGCTCTCTGCCAGGCTGTAGCACGGACACTGTCACAGGTGGTGCTTGCCACTGGCTCTGTCCCCTGTTTGGGAGCTAGGCTGGTGCCCCGTGGCTGCTGGTGCTGCTCACAACACCAAGAAATCAGACTCGGGTGAGGAGGCAGCTGGGGGATCTCCTCACCTTTCCACTCCCAGCTAAAATTAAGGTATAGAGCCAGAGCCTTTTCCACACTTACACTGAACTGTTCAACTAGCGGCAATTTTTAACCAGGCTGGCCCTTCAAAGAAAAAAGCCCTCAACAAAACCGACAAACAAACGAGACTTGTTCCAGATTTACTTCCTTTAAAGAACATCCACCCAGACTTGAGGACTAACCACAGCCAACTACCGAGGCCATTTCAGTACTGCAAGGGAGCCAAGTATATACCCTGAGCTTTCTGTCACTCCAGTTGAAACTGAGGCCAGCATAGTTCAGAATTAAGATAAAACATGGGAGTGTCTCCAAACCACAGATGGAAGACCTGTTTATCCAGATACCACAGTGAAATCCTGTCCATGCCAGCTTTCTCATTCTGTTTTCCACAGACCTATCAACTTTTGGCTTACTTTGCTATTTCCTTGCTGGTGGTTGCTCCTAACAACCACAGCTCTGAGCACCACTGTGCACATCTCACCATATTGTCACAGAATTGGTGGACTAGAATAAACCAGACTCCTTGTAGCACTGAAAGCATTCCTCAAACAGCACAGAAAGTAAGGAGTGCTTCTCTTGGACAAAATAGTATGCATAGGACAGCCCTCAGAGTCGACAGGGTCCCACTTGGGGAAAGGAAAGAAGAAATTATTTAGTCTGCTTTGCTTCTTACTACAGAAGTTGTGCTTTATCTTCCTTTCAACTTGCTCAGTATCTTTGTACCTGTCAAAATAATTTATGTTGTCAAGGCTACTTTCACATAAAAAGAATCAAAAGCTTATTAAAACAAAACACAGTACCCTTTATCACATGAAAACCCATCTGCTTTGCACCACACACCAGAGATACCCCATGAGAAAAGGCATTAAAAGAAAAGCTCACACAAATATTTTTCCTACACATACAAACACGCTGTTTCCTAACAATAAAGAAGTACAGCTAAATTAATCATATCCTAAAACTCAACAGTAGGAAATTGGAACCTGTCTGAAGTAAAGAGATTTTTACATGGTTTCACTTTCAAACCCAGTAGCTCTCTTCTGGTTTAACCCCTAAAATGATTTATATTTACATCTAATGCCTTTCTCCTATAATTAAACAGTAACAATTTGTTTTTACTCAAAAGAGTGAAGAGTCCAGGCAGGACTGCTTCTTTCCTCCCTTGCTAAATTTGGTGGCTCTCCACTCCTCTAAGCAATGAGCAAGCACACGATGATTAAGTGTGTGGCCTTTAAACACTTAGCAACTACTACCAACAACTCACAGGATGAATGGGTAAGACCATGCCAGAACAATGCAGCTGGCTGAAGAAAAAAACTACATTCCCAGAAGAAACCTACTAAGCCACAAAAGAGCTTGATTTTTTTTTTGTTTGTTTGTTTTTAATTCATACTTGGGCAAGATCCTAAATTTAAAAGATACTTTTTCACAACAAGGCTTGTTTTCTAACTGAAAAGTAAAATACTTACAGACTGTTAAATAACTTAATTCTCCCTTGCTAGAAAGAATCTAAGAAATAAAGAATGTTGCTAAAAATTTCTACAAGCCATCTGTGTAGTTTTCCTATTTTTAAAAATATAAATGCGCAAATCATAGCTTGTACTGGATCTTAAAGTATTTTTATTATTCCTAGCACACTGTTGATGCATATTCCTGGGAGACTTCTGCCTTTTCTAGAGTCAGGATTCTTCTGAAACTGGCAGTTGTTTTCTAGTTAATTCACACAAAGATAAGGATGAAAGACTGTAGCTCACCTGTAAATAATCGCAACCAAAAAGCAAGCCGCATGTGGTGTGTGTGTGTACACCCATACATATATAACTTTAACCCCTGGCAGAAGGTATGCTTCAACAAGAGAATGCTAGAACATAAAGAACAACATGGAACTGGATTTTTGAAAGATGTTGTATAAGCCTCATTGCACTGTTCAGCACTTCAACGTAACTTTTTATGGCACTACATGATCAGGACTAATCAGAAAAAAAGCAAATTAGAATTTAATAGGACAAAAAGATGAAAAGAAATTACAAGGTATTAAAATAAAGGTCTGCAAACTCACTCATAGGAAAAATGGGGGGGGGGGGGGAAGCCCCCCTGTCATATCTCAGAAATATCCCAATCTCACATTTCCATCTTAAAAACAAGTTTAAGCAAATGACTTAACTAATGGTTTCTTTCAAATCGTGTTATTCATAGGAAGATTTCTGCCTTAAACCTGAAAGACCTGTCTGTGATTTTTAGCACAAACATTTTGAGAAGGCATGACACTACTTCTACTCTCAAATGCCACTGTGCCATTTGAGATATACTTAGTTGTGACACCATCACCTCTACTGGCAGAGATGGCATCTATTATATTAGTAAAAGACCTTCACCTTTCTTGGAAAATGTGCCAAAAATATAGTAGGCATAACCAGGATGCACCATATTTCTAGTGTCCTGGGCAAAGTGGAATTGCCCAGCTCCATGTCACAGCTGGCCCTGAGGTGCCCCAGAGCTGAAATGACTCAGCCTCCATCACCTGAGAAATCACTTCAGGAATAAGAAGGTTCATGAATATCAACCCAGAAAACCTTGACACCTCTTGCACCAGAACTTTCATTTCTGTAAGCTTCGCATCTTCAAGAGAAACAAGTTATGAAAAGAGTGACAGCCTAAATAAGCATGGACCCCAAGTATTCACCAAAATCACTGTTAATCCCATCCAAATACATACTTATCACTACTTACGCAGCATGTTCTTCACACACTTTTGAAACTGAAGCAGGGATACTGAGTGAAGGAGCACCTTCACAACTCCCCATCCCATGTACTCACTCCTGGCCAACTGGTGGAACCACAAGACCTTTAAAACCAGCTAGAATGATGACAGAATAGTACAGCTGTACGAGTTACCACCTTAAGAAACTTAATTCAGCAGAAAGTTTCTGAAAGTAGTTTCCGAAACAATAACAGAAACAGGCTTCCTTTTGTTGCAGCCTGGGGACACAGGAACAGAGAAGCATTCAAGGATGTTAGTCTCCAGCAGACATACTCTCCCAGTAAAAGCTGAAAAGTTCTAAGCACTGCCATTATTTAACCTCTCGAGAACCAGAAGTGGGAATATAAATCCACAGATCTGAAAGCACAGGCACGATGAAGCACAGCTGCCTACTGAGCATTTGACAAGTGAAGGGAAATGAGCTTCATCCTCTCTAAGTCACTTTGGCATTAGCTGCAGTGGTTTATGTCTCTCTCCTTTCCTCCCCTACATGTGAGAGCTGCCAAAAATTTGCAATAAACACCTAATTTCAAACTAAGCATGAAATAAGCTTGCAACCTTTGTTTAAAGCAATTAAGGCAAACAATGGCAAAACAGTCCTGTTCCTTTCTTTAACTGAACTTTTATAAAAGCCTAGAGACAATATTACACAACTAAAGTATCACACCTTGCATATGAGTAATAAACATTTTTTTAATTAATATTCTGTACTGTCTTTTGCTTGGACACAAGTAATCAGTAGTGCATAAGCAGTTAAAGCACTGGAACTGAGGAAGTAAAGCACTTAAAAAGAAATATCACTATTTAGGACAAAACACAGTGTTTGAAAACTATGTCCTTTACTGGTTAGTAGTCTGAATAAGAACAATTAAGCAGAAGGCATTCAACCTGAAAACTATGTCTGTTCCCATAAGACCTTTGCCAGCACCATCAGTGCCCCACATTTCAGTATGCACACATTGACTGGGGTTCAGAAATTTAGTTTGCAAACAAAAGACCCCTTTTCTTTACTGAGACCCATATTTTCCTTCCCTCCCAATCAGCTGGCCAAAAGTTTTTTAATTAAATCATAATTAAGCATCTAGAAGCATTCTATTCCGGGGGAACGTAGGTGGGGGGAGGGAGGGGGGGAGGGGTAAAAGATCTTTTCATTGTGCCCATTTAGCTGTTCGTGGCTATTAAGCCTGCCAAAGATGGCATCAATTAATGCCAGCTTTCATAAAAAAGCTGCTTGTTCAGTGCGAACCATACATCTACAAAGTCATGCTGAAATGTAAGTGACCAGACAACCCATGGTCACAACATTAAGTCTTCCCTGGACCCAAATGTGCAGACAGCTAGGTGGCATTCCCCATCAATCATACTGTCCTGGTTTCATCTGCGATAGAGTTAGTTTTCTTCCTAGAAGCTGGTGCACTGCTGTGTTTCAGCTTCAGTCTGAGAACATCAGTGTTCTTAGTTGTTGCTCAGTAGTGCTTATTCTTATCAAAGACTTTTCAGTCTTTCATGCTCTGACACTGAAGAAGGGCACAAGAAGCCAGGAGGAAGCAGAGACAGGACACCTGACCCAGACTAGCCAAAGGGGCATTCCATACCACAGCAGTATATACCATGCCCAGTATAGAAACTCGGGTCAGGCTGGGTGGTGATTGTCATTCTTGTTGTTGGTGGCAGCAGCAGTGGTTTGTGTCCTACCTTAGTGACTGGACTGCCCAAATCATAACCCAGGGGAGTTCCATTCTTTCCATTCTCCTCCCCATCCCTCTGGGAGCAGAGGGAAGGGAAGAAGGGGGAGTGAGCGAGCGGCAGCATGGTTCTGAGTTACTGGCTGGGCTTAAACTGCGACAAGTGTTCAGTAACAGAGCCATTTGTATTGTTGCTCAAGTGGCAAACGTGATAAAAGAGTTCAGCAACGAGTTTGCAGGAATGGAATTAGGGCCAGAAGCACTCTGTGGCTTCTCCCTAAGCACCAAGAGCATGTGGCTGCCCCATCCCTGGCAGTGCTCAAGGCCAGGTTGGACACAGGGGC
>JBAFWW010048867.1:9826-26800 GCA_036873685.1 Agapornis canus
TTTCCTTTTCCTTTTCCTTTTCCTTTCCTTTCTCTGCGCAGGCTATTTTTAAACTTTTTCTCTTTTTTTGAGAGTTGCTTTGCTTCCTGAGGTCCTCTGCTCTGTGCAAGGAGCAGGCGAGAGGCAACGGTGAGCGGAGGAGCTGCAGCCCTGCACCAAGGGACACCACTACTGAAGGCGGCATCCCTGAGGGTCATGATTGTGGCTGCAGGTCTCTGTCTCAGAGGTGGAAACACAAACTCTGTTAGACACAGGCCCCATCCTTTCTCGTGCCTGGGATGTGTGACCTTCTCCATACCACACTGGACTTGGGACAGAGGCCACATGTGCCAGCAGGACAAGCTGGGTACTGAAATCCCTATGCAACCAGGGCATCCCATCCTGTAGAGAGCCATGGTGGGGAAGCTCTTAGGTTGTCTCCAGTCACATCGGTGACACTGTTGGGGAGGGAATGCTACTGGGATCCTTGTGATCTTGCTGTCAGGAGCTGCCAAGCCATTTCTAACCTTCACATGGGGTGGTAGTTCCTTGCCCAGCCCCCTGGTACCTCCTTACTGCCCATTGGGACCGCAGCTGGTATGGCTGGATGGCTCAAGTCTCCTGTGGTGTAATCATGGTTTTCCAGCTCTTCCTTAGGCTTTTGAACCCCTTTGTGTCTGGGCTTTGACCTTTCTCTCCTTTCTTCAGCAGGGCTCAGAAAGACTTGGAGAAAAGCCATTTTGGGTGTTGTATTTGGTCCAGCCCTACGATAAGGCAGGGGATGGCTGCGCTCCAGAAAGACTGCTGGTGGTGCTGGGCAGGTTTACCCTGGGCTTTGGGCACTCTGAGAAGTCTGAAGTCAAAGGAAAGAGCCATGTGCAGCAGCACCAGCAGTGCCATCGGGTGACCCACCTATCACCCAGGCATTGCTGCCACCATTCCTTTAGCAGCAGCAAGTGGCATCAGAGGAGCTGAGGTGATGGAGGTGGTTCATGCCATGGGTTCCTTAAGAGCATTTTGTTTCAAACTGTTCCTCCAGATGCATTCATCATGAGGTTATTGGGCTGCTTTGTTGAAGGGAATAACTAGAGGCTGAACTGAAGGGGTGATGAGCAGGTTTTAAAAGCCTGATGTAGACACACCTGGGACCCCATCCATTGGGTTGCTGGCAGTGCCTGCCCAGGCTGTGTCCTTCACTGCTCTTGCCTGCCTGGTGCTGCTCAAGGCCAGGGAAAGCTCCCCATTAGGTTGCCTCTTCCTCTCTCTTTGTTTTCCTGCAGAATGCAAACTGGCCTTGACTGGTGCATTGTTTTAAACTTGGGATTTCAGGGAAAAAATAGCTAAGATGCCATTTTCTGCATTAAGGGTGTGATGGAGAAGGAAAATGGTAGAAAAGTCTGTGCTGGAAAGCCTGAGCCCCAGCTCTGTTTTGGAGACCTGAGAGTTACGGGCAAGTTGGAACAGCTCTCAAATGTGGGAATTTTCTGGATTAATTGTTCTGGGGGTGCTGAGAACTGAGACTCAGACACAGACCTGCAGTGAGCAAGATGTGCTCAGGGAGGCTGTGAGTGCTCCATCCCTGGCAGAGTTCAAGGCCAGGCTGGATGAAGTCTTGTGTGGCCTGGTTTAGTGTGAGGTGTCCCTGCCCATGGCAGGGGGGTTGGACCTGGATGATCTTAAGGTCCTTTCCAACCCAAACTGTTCTATGATTCTATGTGCCAAGCACAGACTGCAGGGCAGGGATTACTGCAAGGAGCATCTCCTCTGCAAGAGGTTGGTGACATGGCTGGGAGAGCTCTGTGTGATTCACAGAACAGAACAGAGAAAATGGAGGAAAACCATCTTCATTTTACTTCACTGCCTCCCTCTTTCCTTCTACCGGTGTCTGGATATTTTGGAGATGCAGGACAGACTTTCCTGTGTGGTTTGTCCAGCATGGGAGCCCCAGCTCCAGGGGTCTCTCTTTCCTTACCATTTCCTTTGGGAGCTGCTGCCATGGGATGAGGCCACTGCTGTCCCCAGCTCCTGCTGCCCAGGATGGGATGGAAGCACTGCCTGTCCTGCCTGGAGCAGGGGCTGGCGGGTGTCAGCAGCTGCGTTTGCAATGGCTGATGGAGCAGATCCACGCGGACACCCCCTGTCCCACCAGCTGGACACAGCCGTGCCAGATGGCTCCTCTCCAAGGGGGCTGTGTCTGATGGATGGAGGGTCCTTGGGCCCCCTGGCCTTGCCCCAGGGGCTTGGAGCAGCCCCATGGAGCAGAGGAGATGCTCCCTGCATGGTGGCTCTTCTCCAGCTCCACTCCAGGGGTGGGTGGACATCCCAGGATGGGGGAAGGCTGTGCTCCAGTCTCTCCCCCTTCTCCTGGTACCTGGAATGATCTCCAGCCCAGGGCTTTAAAGGCTAAATCTTCCTTCATATCAGCAGGATAATATCAGTATGGGTGGACTCAGTACTGATGCTTGTGCTGGTTGTTAGCAGTGTGGCTGTTACCATGCTGAGGCTGTCATGTGGCTCAGCCTCACCTCATGGAGACTGCTTTGGTGGATGGTAACTAAATTCTGAACTCCTTTTCATGTCTTTCAGCTCTGAAAAGATCTTTTGAGGTCGAGGAGGTAGATCAGTCTTCAAATTCCTCCACGCCACCACGACGGACCCCGAACCCTCTCCTCAGATCCACTGTATCCAGCTCCACACAGAAGTTTCAGGAACTCGGTGCCAGGAATTCGGAGCCACCCACCCGACATGCAGACCCCACAGGCCAAAGATCACCCAAGCCCCCTCTGAGAAGAGTGGAGCTCTCCGGACCCAAACTGCCCGAGCCAGTGTCCAGAAGAACAGAAATCTCCATTGACATCTCATCCAAGCAGGTGGAGAACTCCACCGCAGGCTTGTCGAGGTTTGGCCTCAAAAGAGCAGATGTGCTGGGGCACAAACCCCCCGAGCCCACCCCAAGGAGGACTGAGATCACCCTCGGCAAGCCCCAGGAACCGGGTCTCCGCAGGGTAGAAGCACCACCATCAAAGATCCCCGAGATGCCCCAGCGAAGAGCCGAGGTGGGCAATGCTCCTGTGCCCGACACGGCCACCAAGCGCGTGGAAATTCAGGTAGCCAAGGCCACCGAGGGGCCAGCCCCACCAACGCGGCAAGTGGAGAGCTCGGAGCCTCCCCTGGCCACCCAGCCTCCCCAGGCAGAGCCAAAGCCACAGCCTGTGTTGATGGAGAGCCCACCAAAGAGAGAAGAAGGTGAGTACAGCTCCGGGCAGCTGCTTGGGTGAGATGCTGGCTGAGGCTCAGAGCCCATGCAGGGATGCTGAGCAATGGGTTCTGCTCTTTCAGCTCAGGTGGTGATGCCTTTTAAGGGTGGTCTTGGATCTGTGCTCAGATGTGTCACATACGTGGTTGTTATCTTTGAGTTTATCCTGCCTGAAAGAACTGTCAGTTTGAATAAAAAATGCCATCAAGCCTACATGGAGGGTAAAAAGAAAATGCCAAAAGCCTGGCTGCTTGCAGGAGATGACAGCTCTGCCAGCTCAGGACCCATGTGCAGCCCAACCCTCCTGCACAGCACCTAGAACAGGCTCTGAGCAGTGCTGGAGAGGTGGTGGTTGTGGAACTGTGATGGTTTGTTGTTCAGTGTCGGAGTGTGTGGTTGTTGTGGCGTTTGTTGTTCAGTGTTGCTGCTTATGGCTGTGGGCAGAAAGCGCCTCGTCATTAGGAGGAGTCAGTGTTTTCCTGGCCATGGAGCCAAAATCTAATAACTTCATGGACCAGAGCCACTATTAAACTGGAGCCCTGGCTTGTATTAGCTCTCTCTTGGTTTTGATTAATCCCATATTAAAGCCAGCTTCCCTCCCCCGCCAGCCTCATTTATTCCCCCTGATGTTTTGGACATACCTTTTTTCCCTTCTTCAGGCCTGCTAATGATTTTTCCCATCACCCACGAGCTCTCTCCTGTGGGATGCAGCCGTTGGTTGGAGGGCATCACCTCTCACCTTCGGGTTGTGGGATGGTGTGTGGTGGCTGGACCAGGACCTGGGAGGTCCATGCATGGCCTTGGAGCAGGACCACATGCTCTCATCTGCCATGGGATAGTCCCTGCTCCTGCTCCATGGGCACAGCCCCTGCTCCATGGGTACAGCTGTGACAGGGCAGTAACAGGGTCTGTGGAGGGGCCAGGTTTTGGTGTATGTGCATGGTCTAAAATCAAAGCAGGGCTCAGTGGTGGAGTTGATGCTGAACCCAAGACTGAAGTGGGTTTCTCTCACTGTATGGCTTAGGTGTGGCTTTTCTGAGCTGCATTTTAAAGAGCAGACAAATGCCTTCAGTGAGTAGCAGGTTGGTCCATTCCCAGCCCTAAGACCCAGCCCAGTGGTGGGGCTCAGCCTGGGCTTCCCTTAGGGGTTCTCTGTCCCCAGCTGCCATGTGCATGGTACACAGGAGGCCCATCTTTTCCCAGGGGTGGGTGCTCAGCCTCGTCAGGCTGGGTTTGGGCTGCTCTGAGCTTCCCAAGCTCTGAACCGAGGACAGTTGGGCACTTTAAGAGCAAAAGACCATCTAAGCTGCTGAACCCCCCAGCTGCCCGGGATGGGGACAGGGACAGAAGGAGGCTCTTTGCATCAAAAAGACTCCACAAGCCCAGGACAGCTGCTGGGGATGAGGTTTACCCCCGAGTCCAGCTGTCAAGGGCCTGCCTTGCAGAGCGAGCCAGCCCTTGCTCCTGGTACAAAAGGGGCTTTCAGTCTAAATGCCTCTGAGAAGAGCCAGGAGACCAAGTTGTAGGGGTAGGGAGAGCTCTGACCCCTCCCTCTGTCAGCATGCATGTACAGCTCAGGGTCCCTGCCAGAGCCCAGGTCCCCTTCTCAGTCAATCCCAACCTTTCCCATCACCATGACTTGAGGCTCCCTGGGTTGCTCTTGTGCAGGACCCTGTTGCAGAGCATTCCTCTCTTGCTCCACAACACCCACCCTGGGGTGATGCTGGCTGTGTGGATGGGGTCTCTCCTTGTTGCTCAGGGAGCCCTGCAGATGGATGCAGGCACGTTGTTGATGCTCACCAGATCCACTGCAGCTTTGGCCACACCACAACCCCCTAAGTGAAAAGTTGAGGGCTCCCTGACATCTGCAGCAGAGACAACATGTGGTGCGAAGTCCTGCTCCTTCCTGCTGCTCTCGGTTTGGGGTACTCAAGAGATGGTTCCATGGCACTGGATACCCCTTGATCCCAATGCTCAGTGGCACTCCAGCACAAAGGGCTGAGCAGAGGATGCAGGCAGCTGCCTGTGTCTGTGCTGGGTGCTGCCTTCCCCAGCTGTTGCCTCAGCTGCCTTGTCCTTAACCCCTTGTCCCAGTGCTGGAGATATGCAGGAGAGTGTGTTGTGCAGGAAGAGGCGGGTGGGAGGAGAAGGGCAATGGCAGAGCTTGGCAGCTCAGAGCAAACCACAGAGGAAAGGAGTAATTATAGCACTGAGCTTCATTAGAGCGGCGTGGCTGATGGCGTGGCCTGAGCCTGCTCCAGAGCATGGTTCTCAAGGTGGAGGAGGGCAGGAGATGTCTTCATGGGGCAGAAGAGCTTTGGTGACCCTGCCTGGTGCTGCAGCCACCAGGTGCTGGCGTGCTTAGCCCCCATCACCTCCTGCTTCTGACTCTCTTCTTCCTCCCTGGCTGTTCTGGAGCAGCAGCTTTGTCTGGGGTGTCCCTCATGGCTCCGGGCAGGAGGGCAGCCCCACAGGTCTGCTTTCCATTGCATGCTGCTGAGCAAGGAGAGGAAAAGGGAATCGTTTTGGAGCAGCAACACTTCATCCAGATACATCCAACGGCCCTTCTCAAAGGAGGGATGTTGAGGCTTCTCCTAAGCTGGATGAATCCTCAGAAAGTGCCTCACTGAGTCTATGGTGGCGGATCCTGCCTCAGCATCCCCTCCCACGGGTGCCTCCTGTTGTTGATGCTGGTGTTGTGCATGCGTGGTTGAACATTTGCTCTTCTGTTGCTCCTTGTGCCTTGCAGTGTGGTGGTGACTGGGGTTGAGAAGTGAAGACAAAACCGGTTTTGATCCTAGAAGAGTTAATGTTTTCCACTTTGGTTTAATAGTTCCTCTCTGCTCCCCCCCGTCTGAACCTGTCTGTGTCTGTGGGGCAGGCTCAGTTCAGGTGATGGTTTAGAAACAGCCCCAGATGAGGAGTGAAAGGTGCTTTGATCCAATGATACCTTTTCTCTCCTCACAATCTGCCATGGTTACATTACCCAGGGCCCTGGGGACAGCGTGCTGCAGTGAGGTGGGCTCTTCACCACATTCTGCTGCCTGCTCCTGCCCTTGCCCCGTTGTCTTGGCAGCTGGGAGGGCCACAGTTCTCCCTCTCAGCCCTTTCTTGCAAGGATGCTCTGGGACTTGTCCAGGTAAATCAAAGCAGATACAATGAATAATGGGAATGTCCACCTGAAACATGGTCTTGACCTTCCTCTCCAAAAGCTGTGTTCCACCATGGTGATGTGCAAAAACTGTCTGAACCATCTCTGAGCTTTCAGCTGTTTTGGAGTCTTTGTCCCATCGCTGCTTGATTCTCCCCTTTGGCACAGCCATGCAGGTTGCCAGGTGCACCTTAAAAAGCAGTAAGGGCCCCCCTCCTATTTGACTGCAGAACAAGCAGGTTGACATCAGGAGGGTGAAACAATTCACCTTCTCTTTATTACAATTACAATTCAACTCTTTTCTTTCCAGCCTGTGAGGGTGATGGGGCTGGACTGCCTTGCTGGAGCTGGGTTTAGAGGGATTTGGCTGACTGTTAATACAACAACACCCCTCACAGTGAATGAAGAGGCCAGGGCTGAGTGGAGATGTAGTGAGTAATCATTTCCAGCTCCCCAGGCTGCACTGCAATTTAACTGTACAAGAAGATTAGAGTTGTAGGGAAACATTTCCTTAAAACCAGCTGACACATTTGGGCCAGATTATGGGTAGTCTTGTTCTTGTTGTTGTTGTTGTTAATGGGGAAGTGCTCGCAGCCCAAGATACCAAATGGAGAAGCTGAGTGGGAAGCACAGAGTCCCAGTTTGGGAACTTGAGGCTCAAAATTGGGGACCTGCAGCAGCAGTGACTTGGAATGAAGGAGCGTGTGTGGGGAGATGACTGTGTCCCATAGCAGGGACACTGCCTGATCCGGGATGCCATGTGCATGGCCACCTGCCCTAGGGAGGGAGGTACTGGGTACTTTCTGCTTTCCCCTTCCCACCATGGGCTCTGTTCCTGTCCTTGCAGGCAGCTTGCTTCCTTCTGGGGTGATTTGGGGCACTGGGAATGTCAGGAAGTGGTGGTACTTCTGTTGCACATCTTTGCCCTCCAGGAATGCTGTTCCCAAGCTCATTACATTGTGTTCAGCTCCGGTCACGTTGGCATTCTTTGTGTCTGTGTGGGCACAGTTCATGTGGATGCCATCAGGGTCTGTGTGGGTGCTGCAGCCTCAGTGCAGGCAGCCAGAGGTGCAGTCACAGAAAGAATTCATTTGCCCTCTTGGAAGTCCCTGAGGGCCCATAGGAAAAGCAGTGATCTCCCCAGTGGAGATTCATTATGCGAAGGAGTAGTTTCCCATAGGAAACATTACAGTTCCGACTTCCCTTCCCTGCCCCATGTCGTTTGAGACCTAGTGAGGGCAAACCTAATGGATGCTAAGCTGCAGAATCCTCCTGGCACTGTGCTGAACAACCTGGCAGGTCTCTTCCATGGCTAGGTTGGGTCTGAGGGCTCGGTTGTGCATCCGTGGCACTGCTTCCTGAAGCAGGAAGCATCTTGGACCGATTTTGTCTCTGCAGAGGCCAAAGCCTCCTGTTCCCAGCAGAAGGTGATGAGCTGCAGGCTGGTGGGTCTGTGCTGGGGTGAGGAGGAGGACCCTCCTGGCTCTGCACCTCCATCCATGCAGCCTGAGGCAGCCACTGGGCAGAGAGATGCCTCTGCTGCACTGAGAACACAAGAGAGCACCCCTGCCTGCTCTTGGATTTATGTATGGGTAAGTGATGCTGGAAGGCGATGGGAGATGCAGCCCTGGCTGAGGGTGGCGTGTATGAGCCAGACCCAAGAGTTTCTCTGTTTATCTTGTGGTATTTGCATGTCTGGAGCCCATGGCAGTCGTGCTGGGGAGCATGCTCCCCACCCATCAGCTCCTTTGGCATCCTCAAGCTTTCTCACATTTAGTTTAATCATCCTACGGCCTGATAAGGCAAATAAAATCTGGTATCTTGACAAAGATAAAACAAAGAGTTTGCTTTGATCTCCTGCAGTAAGGCCTGACCACTCTTTTTGTGACTTCTCAGCTGTCTGCTGGGGGAGGGAAGCGATGGCAATGGTGATGAACCTTCTGCAGTTAAGAAATCATCTTCTCCTAAACTATTTCTGGACCTCTGTCCCTGCCTGAGTGTTTCTGTTGGCCAGGGGTTGAAGGAACACCATAGGCTGGGTACAGTGCCAATTCTGTAAGCTGTGTAAGAGGACTTGAGAAGCTAAATTGAGATTAGGGAGAGATAACTTTGTTTTGAGAAGATCAAACGTTGTTGTGAGCAAAGAAGACAACGTGACAGCAAGCCAGTTGTGTTCTTTACTCCTCCAGCAAACAAACAGGCACTCAGGCACTTTTGTATTGTCCAAGATGCTGCAACAAAGCTGCAGTGACTGTGGCTATAAATGGAAGAAGCAGCTGGTCTTGGATTGCAGCCTGTGCTCAGACTTCTTTGGGCCCAGTTTTTCTTGCATCTGTTACAGGTTTTAAAGGAGGGACTTGGGGAGAAGGCTGCTCTCCTTTGGGTTCGTTGAATTTGGGCCATTTGTTTTGTCAGCCTGCTGAATGGGGCTCTGTGAAGCAGTTCCCTGGGTTTCTGCAGGGTCACATGCATAAGCACTTTATTCTTGAGTGCTTTCATTTTATCTTAGCATGAAGATAGCAGTAGCCATAGTGAGAGACAAAGCTGGACCGAAGGGTTTGGTCCAAACCATTTTGCACACAACAAAACCTTGCAGATGTTTCTGCGTTTGTAAGAAGCAGATCATCTGAACAGTCCAGCTGAGGCTGCTGTGCCAGCCCAGCAGTGCCAGAGTGGGCATTCTCAGTTCCTTGGTTCCTCCTTGCCTTGTGTTGTCTGCCGTTTCTTCTGCGTGGAAGCAGTGGGTTGGGTTTTGCATAGCAAAGGCAGTTTGTACAGCAGGAATGAAGAGCGACTGAAATGCAGCATCTTTCATCACTGAGTTCAAAGCTGGTTGATGCTCTAGCAAATAGGAGCATAACCTCACATTTATGTTTAGCTTTTCAACCCAAGAGGCAGTGTCCAGGCTAAGTCTGAGCTGGGTGGTCCTACCAGCCCCTTGGTGTTCTCTGCATTCCAGGTCTGCAGAGGCTTTCTGTGGTGCAACACTTGCATGGTCCCTGGCTGGGTCTAAAAACATTCAGTGGGAGCTGAGCTCCTACCTCCTTTTGCTTCTCTGTGAATTCAGCCTTTACCCACCTGTGAGCAAAACCTTTTGTAGGGAATGCTCCCAATGGATCCCTTGCTATACATACTACATGGTGTTCACCCTGTCTTGCTTGAGGTGTCTGCACTTGAACTGGTCATCTGGTGTCTCCCTTAGGCTGGTGGGAATTGTGTCCTTAAAGGGTTTTTCTCTGCTGAATGTAAAGAGAGCCCATACAAGCAGTTCAGCTGGGCATGTCTCCAGTTGGGCCAAATGTTACTCTCCTGTATTATTTCCAGAGTGAAAAAGATGGAGGTGAAAAGGGATGCTGCAGCAGGACAGAATTGTGCAAGACACTAATTCCTTGTTACCAGTCGTGCTTGACAGCCCCCAGCAAACCTGGTCCCCTTGTGTCAGCTTGTTCTGCAAACAGGTCATTGTGGACAATTATTTACTTAAGAGTGAATGGCTCAGACTGTCTTTGATGCTTATCATAGTACTTAAAAGCTTTTATGATGGCTCTGTCTTTCCCTCTTCTCTGTTCTCTCCTGCTGTGCGTTGAGTGGGACAGACATTCCTTCCCTCTCTCAAAGCAAAGCTCAGTCTGGGGGGATCTCAAGGCAGGAAGATTAGATGGGAATCCAAAAGGGTATGGTGTCTAGGAGGAGAGGGCAGTGATAAAAGTTAATGATACGTAAGCTGTTAAAAGGAGCTTTCCCTATTCCAACTGTATGGTAGGACACAAGTCCTCTGTAGAGCTTTTAACTCCAGCCTGGTTGCCCCTGGGGTGTGTTTCATGTGTGACAGGTAGATCTGGAGGGACTTTGCAGATATTGCCCTACCCAGCACTGGCTGGAGCCCCCGCCTGTGTTTGCTTTCCCTGCCTGTTAGGACTCTGGATGTGAATTCTTGTTCACTGTCTGTGTTATTTGCTCTGATCTGGGAGGCTGTGCTGCTTCCTGCTGAGGCACTGAAGTGATGGTGTCCTCTGAACCCTTCTCTGCAGCTCTGGCACATGGAAGTACAGGGTGAGTCCCCGGTTACAGTCTCAGAGGGTATGATGTACAGCTAAATGCTATAAGAGCATAGGGGTGCTGTCCTCCTTCACACACATCACAGACTTGGGGTGTTCACTGGCAACTCACTCCCATCTGTAGTGGAGATAAGTTGAGGGACCTAGAGACAGAAAACCATTGAGGAGGTGACAAAAGGTTGGGTGGCAGAAGAGCTGGGTCAGGATCCTGCCTTTGCCGTTCATGTCCTCATTGCCCTGGGTGAATCTCCCTACCCACTCCAGTTTCTCCTTTTCTAGCAAGGAGCTTGTGCATGTGGCAAGGTGCTTCAGGTTCAGTCCTTGCATTGAGTCTTTCTTCTTGGAGGTTCAGCTGATGATAAGCAAATTGCTGATCCTGGTCACAGAGGTGGAGCTGTGGAGGATGGCAGAAGCTGCTCTGTCCAGCTTACTGGAGTGGCTCTACAAAGACAGAGCTCCCCAGCCGTCCACAAGGAGACGGAGGGTATCAAATGGTTCCTATATCAAACCCATCTCCAATCTACTCTGCTTTTCACTCTGCTTTCTCCTAAATTTGAAAAACCTGTAGTTTGGAGGAGGGACAAAACGATTTGGAAGGCAAACTTTGGATGTGTGGGGAGCAGATGTGGGGATGGATGCTGCCTCCTGATTTATGAGACATACAGACTGCTGACACTGAGGGAGGTGAAGCAGGCACTGCTAGGGTGTTTTGCATGCTCTTTGCTTCATGTCCTCCTCCTCTGCCTCCATCTTGCGCAGATAGGAAGGAGAATAGAGATTACCTTGGAGTTCAGATTTGTCCTGGGAAAAAAGGAGCAGATCTGAGCAGCTTTTCTGATAAAACATAATTGTTTAGACAAACTCTGGCTGAACTCACTTCCTCCTGCAGCCCAACGCACAGATAAATGGGGTGGAAGTGGGAGGCCGAGTTCACAGGCTGCTGAGGCTCTCCCTGAGGTCACACCACCCCCAAGATGCCCCATGCACCCCATTTGGTGGCCTTGGAGAGAAGATGAGAGGACACAGTTGAGTGCTGAGGATGCTGCCCAGGCTTTAGGTAGGTCAATGCGGAGGAGATGCTGGTAACGCAGCACATCAGTGCTGGGAGACTCAGTGGTCCTGGAGGGCACCGTTAGATCCATCATGGCTCATTGGCAGAGGATGGATTCTTCTGCTGCCTGTTGCTTTGTGGGAGGTGAGTTTGCTCCAGCCATGATCTCTCCAGGCCTGGGTCCTGGCTGGGCAGAGCCATGCCCCAGATTCATTTTGTTTGGGCTGGAAATGGGGAAGCAAGCAGGATGTGGGTGGGATGTGGCCACAGGAGAGGTGTTGTCATGCCTGTGTGGCTCCTATGGAGGTCTCCGGGAATCAGATGAAATCTGAGATCTTGCTGTAATGCTGATGTTCCTCCCACTGTCCCTCAGGGAAACTGTCCTCTTTGCCCTACTTTGTGTAGTAAATACAAGTTATTTACAGCCCAGAAACTCTTGCCCTGAGGCTGGGAGGTGAAGGGTTCCTGTGTGATCCTGAAGGAGCTGTGGGGTTTCCTCTCTGCTTTGTGGCTTTGATTCCTAGGCAGAAAAGTCTTGCAAAGGAGCAGCTCTGTGGGTGGGAGCTCAGTGAAGCTGAGGCCTCTGAATGAGCCCTGGGGCTTGGCTTTATTCCCCTGTAGCAAAGACATGAGTCCATGCGTGTCACCTGGAGAAGAGCTGCAAGGTCTCATGTGTGACACGTGAAGCAGCCAGGGACAGCAGCAGGCAATGGGCTGCCATCCACCTCCCTCCCTCCTTGGTCCCAGCATCTCCCCACAGCCTGAGTTTGCCTTGGACCCTGGAGGACTTGTTCTCTTCTCTTGTGTTGGGCTGAAGCATGGCCAGGGTCCTGCTCTCTGGAAAAGGGGCTCTTGGGGATGCTGCACAGGGCTGGGTCCTTCCTCTGCACACAGGACCTCATGGGGAGGAAGAAACACATAGCTGAGAGGGTGCTGGGATGGGCCTGAGCTCTGCTGACCTGGCTCTGTGGGGTTTCCAGCTCTGCCCTGGCACTACCTAAGGCTGTGGAGCCTCAGGGAATGGGTATTTGGTTTTTCCACTTGGAGGTGTGGGAAGGGTCTCCTTGGGGTTGTTTCAGCCCATTTGTGGGACAGGCACTCTGTGAGATGCTTGTTTGAAGAATGAGCAAACCAGAGCAAACCAAAGCCAACATTTGGGTTCCTTCTGCAAGAGCAAAGCTGGGAAAGCCTCAAAGCATGGACTGCAGAGACAAGAGGGATGCGGCTGTGGCTTTGTGCTGGGGAGCAGCGCTGTGTCCCTTGGAGGGACCCAGAGAACATTGAGTTTATCCTTTTCCTTCTCATTTTTATACATGCGCAATTAATTCTTCTCTTATTGTCTGTGGCAATATATTTTGTATTGCTCTGGGGCAGCAGGGCCTGAAGAGAGGTTTCACAAACTGAGTTTTCCCTCTACAAACCCCTCCTCTGATCTCCCGCTTCCAGCTGCCAGCTGGGTGTTAAAACAGCTTGCATCCAGGCCGAAAGTATTTGAAGGGCAGAGCAACGCCTTGCAGGAAATAGCTTAAGCTTCCTGCTCCCAAGATGGTGTGAGTGTTAAAACAGAATGGGAGAAATATTAGACATCCTACATCCGGTACAGCAGAGGAGAGCGACCCTGGGGTGATGTGATGGAAAGCCTGGACCCCTCCAGCTGCCTGCACCCGGCAGCTTCCTGCAGGATGAGGGGCCCTGACAGTGCCCCCGGCCCCATCCCCTTGGCTTTGTAGGGAAAAATGGGCAAATTGTTTCCTGCCCCACTGGGCTTTGCTGTGTTTTGGTTTTGTGGGAAATGTGTGGGGGGCAAAATGTCAGTGGAGGGAGTTTCCAGCAGAACATGATTGCTGGGAAAGCACTGGGCTTGCTGCAATGTTTGCTGCCCGCTTATCTGCCACCTCCCAGGCTGAAGTGAAAGGCAACAGTATGAAATGGATGCTCAGGATTGGAGTTGGTCCCGTTTGTGTGGGGCTGGAGCGGGACCTTCCGCATCTGTCAGCGGAAACCACTTTAACTTTATTGGCTTAATCAGAGGCAACTTCATTCTTCCGGCCCAGATGATTTCCCACTTCGTGCTGGCTGAGCACCATCTACCTGGCCAGGCAGGGAATAGCAGCCGGGCGGCCAGGACAGAGATGCGCAAGGGTAGAAGAGAAATGGGAGGATCTGTGTGCAGGCAGCAAGGAGGGGACAGGGCAGTGGTTCTGTGTTCAGGGTGGTCCTCGCTGGAGCTCTCTGATGGGTGTCGCATCTTGAGGTGTAATTCAGCTCACTGGGGTTTTTGCTCTGTTACGGAAGGCGTCTCCAAACCCAGTTTGTTGGCTGGAGCATGGAGATTTAGGTGGTTTTAATTGAAGTGTTACCTGTTGGCTAAAAACTGCCTGTGCTGTGTGGCTGGGAGCCCACAGTTGCAGTGTAAAAAAGAGGCAGAGCAAGCAGGGTACGGTTCAGAGCTGGGCTGAGTTCACTCACTCTGGCTTCCTGCTGACAGTCACTGGGAAGCATAAAATTGCTCGTAGTGGAAATGAGACCTCTCACACCCATGCTGGAACCTGAGTCACTTTGGGAGGCCTTGTTCTAGCCCTAGGAGCAGAAGCAGAGCATGTGGGTGCCCTCTTGGGCGGGCTTACCATGAATGGAGCATTATGCAGAGCTCTGACCATCCTCCTCCCTGGCTTTCCTCCTTGACCCTTTCTTTCCCTGCACTGCTTCACATGGGAGCCTTGGCCTTTCGACAGAGCGCGGATCAGGAGGGGTAAGTCCCATCCTCAGCAAGCAGCTCTGTGCCTGGGGAAGGGGGTAGCACTGATTGCTGATGCTCGGCATGGCACATAACCCCCTAAACCCGCAGCAGCAGAGCCCTCGGCGCCAGGGATCTGGCCAGCACACCCTGTTTGCGTTCCCAGGTTTTCCATGGGGTGCTTTTCCCGGAAGATCTTTGGCCAGCAAACCTGGGGGAGGGGAAGATGAGGCTGATTCCAATCTTCAAAGTAGTCACAGCTGGCTGAAAGCTGTGTTTGCAGCCCAGTAACACTTCACTGCTGCCCTCTGCTCTTGCACAACATGCTGGGGCTGGTTAAAGCTCGTGGGGTGGGGGTGTGTGTGTGTGTGTGTGTATGATCCAGCCCTGGTCCTGGCATTGCTTCCTGCAGGCAGGGCCATGGGGGCTGGAGTGGAGGGATGGACTGGATGGGCTGCATTAGGGCTGCTGGACCAGCAGGGCAGATGCTGTGGCTGTTTTGGGGTATAAATACATATATTTGTCTCAGAGCCATCCCCATTTGCCTACATGGCTGCAACACTGTGCAGGGACCAGCAGGGTGGTCATACACAATAGGGAAGGGATGAAAAGGATTTGCTGTCCCAAACGGAGCTGGGTTGAAGCCCATTGCTGCCCTGCTCACCCTATCCTGGAGCAAAACCTCATGGATGGAGCTGGTGAAGCAGATATCCACACAGCACCCTTGGGTCCTCTGGGTGCCCTTGAGGAGGGCAGATGGGGGAGAATTGACTGGAAAAGGAAGCATGCTTCCACAGAAGTGTCCTGGAGCCCTTCAGGCATTTCAGCATCCCCAGCCTCTGCTGAGCAGCTGTGGTGTAAGTGTGGGCCCATAGGAAGGAGCAAATGCTGCTCTGTAAATTGCTCTGTGCTTGATTTATTTTTCTTCTTCTTGTTGGCTGACCCTGGGCCCCCTCCCAGCCCTTCCCTCTCTGTGACAGCATCCCTGCACAGGATGAGCCCTCCTTCCCACGGCTCCCGCAGAGGGATGTGGAGCCCCAGGGCTGAAGCAGTGGGAGAGGTACGGGAAGGTTTGGGAAGAGGTTTGGAAGCAGTTGATTGAAAGGCTCTGTGTGGAGCAGAGGGCAGACCTGTACAAAGGTCTGTAGGGGGACCAAAGCTTAGCATGCAGACTGCTTGATATCTGAAATGAATGGGCAATTCAGGGCCCAAGGAGTGAGTTTTAGCAAGTATCTGTGAAACGCTGTGATCCTGCCTTGCCCAGGTGATTGCAGCAGCGTGGGTTGGGATGGGAGGACAGGGATATCCATATCCATCATGCAGCTGGTAGAGTGGGGATGCGCTGGACCTGCCTGTGGCCCCCGAGGGCTAAACACAGCTCCCAACCCTCAGAAGGGCAAAGACAAGGGAGCTTGGCCTGGTCAAGCTGTCACAAGTTGGTCCTCAAACACAAAACCTGTGAGATGGAGAGAGAAGAAACAGGTATTTTCATGCTTTGAATGTGCGTTTTTGTTTCTTGTGTTTAGGTTTTGCCTGTTTCCTGGTCCTGGCAACCCAGAGGGCTGTTAAAGTGGTTGTTTTAAGGATGCTTTCCAGAATCTCTGGGAGCTGTGTGCTGGGGCTCTAGGAAGAGTCTGGTGGGATGTGGCTGCTGGTCCCTGTTCACAGGGTGAAGGAGGGATGCTGAGCTGGGCAGCAATACCTGGTGTATGACCTCTCTATTCCCAGCTGGAGCCAAGGTGCTTTATGCATCATTTAGGTGGAGGTCTTTCCAGCAAATGAGTTGCCAGGGCCATAGAGGAGCATTGGATCATTATGGTGGCTTTCCCAGCCCTGCTCTCCAGATAAGTTGTTTCCTAAAATTCCCTCCCTTAGCATGATAGAGTTGATTTATAATGGGTGTTGGGGGAGCTAGAGTTGTCCACTGGCAGGGTATGGCTTCCCATGGGTAGGAGGCTTTCCCTTGGTGGGGTTGGAGGCACAGCTGGTTTCCCCATTGCTCTTCATCTAAAAATACCAGTTTGTATCACTGCCCTTGCTTGAATGATCCCAAACTCTGGATCTGAGGGTCTGTTCTTGGAGCCCTCAGTGGTGCTTTTCCTTTAGGACCAAACACATGACTGATGGTCAGTGCCCCAAGAGTGCTCCTAGAGCTGTGGGGATGTGGGGGGACCTGGGCCCCTGCGCAGTGCTCTCTGTTCTTGGTTACAGGAGGGTGTCAGAAACAAGTGCTGTATCCTGCAGAGCTGAAAACCTCAAAACGAACGGGGATGTGACCTTTAAGAGAGCAAAGCCATGGCATTATCTGCAGATCATTGTCTGGGAAGGAGGGTGGCTCTGAGTGGGGCTCGGGTTGCTATGGGGCTGCTTTCATGAGGTGATGAGGCTCAGCAGCCAGTTTGTGCTGCTCATGACGCACTCAGAAGTGACTGTGCAAACCTGGAGCAAACCAGGGAAGAGTTCCAGCAACAGCTTGAAGTAACAGAGCAAGAAGCCTCATGGCTGCGTCAGAGGAGCACTGAGCTGCAGCTGAAGGAAGAGTCAGCCCAGGGGGAAAAGGTGGAGCAGCAGCAGGCACAGGAGAGAGCCCATCATGACAAGGAGCTGCTGTGAGTGTTAAAGCTTTCTCTGGGCAGGGATGGGCACTGCTGGGCTTTAGGAGGCCCACATAAAGATACTAAATTTTGCATGCTCATCCTTTGTAGCACAGCAATGGGAAGGGAGCAGATGGGCAGGTCTGGC
>JBAFWW010048871.1:0-12681 GCA_036873685.1 Agapornis canus
CAGTTTCATGTCCTTTTTATGTTGAGGACACCAGAACTGCACACAATACTCCAGGTTTTCTAATTATTGTGAGGTATTGCATCTATGCACAGCAAAGGAAAAATAGAGTCTCTGTACCAAAGTCAAACTGAGATATAGCTCCTCAAGTGGAAGATGCTATGAAGAATGAAATCTTTCAAAAAGTCCTGGAGGGTGAAAACACAAATGTACAAGCAAATATGAAAATATTTCTATTTACTTCCCAAAGAAGCAATGAAACCTGAGTCATGATAGCAAAATAACATGTAAACAAGGTCACAAACAAAGCATGACTGATGGTACACACTTTAAATCCACTACTGCATGACAAAGGAGGAAACACTGGCAGTTATATGAAGTATGCTGCACCATAACTGGTGATTTGAGGACCATAACTATGTAATAAGGAAATAACAACATTAGTCATATAGGCATGGTATTAGTCATGCTGGCATGTTTGACTATTAAAACATGGTAGCAGAGATGAGTAGTTTTAAAATTACTAATATAGCTACAGGTATCTTGAGAAAAAGAAATGAAAATATAAATTAGGAAGCCAAGCAACACATGAAAGTATTTTAAAAGTCTAACATCATAGGGCTTGAATAAATTCAAGTCTTTACTGAGTTTGAGACAAAAAAAAAAAATCTAAATTAAAAAAAAAAAAAAGCATAGCTAAAAGCAGATTAGAAAAGCATCTGAATGCAAGTTAAACACTGCTCTAGGATATAACATAATCCAAGGAATTTCCACCACACATGAAAAAACAGTAAACTATTTACAGTTGGTAAGCTCTTTTCTAATTGATGGGCTCTTCTTTCAAACTAGTGCTGAAATATTTGACAGATTATTATTAGATCCATATTTAATGGACAATAAAGATGTCCAATAACAGGTATTTTCATTAATTGTACCAGGGCAGTTAACATGACATTAGCACTTTTTTTTTTACCTATGTCTCAAATAGCAAGGAGAAGCTGTATGGAAAAAGTGATGACTTGGCCTCTTCTTATGAAGGAAATACAGGATTAAAAAAAAAAAAACAGAAAAAAGAAAATTACATTTCACTTTTAAATTCAAAAGTTACAAACTTCAGATTGATTATAGTCTTCTCTTAGAAATGCTGTCTAAACAGCTCCAGTATTTAAAGTCGTCATTCAGTCTAGAGGAGAAATGATTAGATGGCTGTGGTATGAGTTACACAGTACAGAATCTCTGCCACATAATATAAGAAGGTGATAATCTGTATTTGCAGGTTGCTGTTACCACTGTCACCAAACAGCCCAATTTTAGTGGAGAAATCTTTATGTGTAGAGATCCTTAAGTACTTCATATAATTCAGGGAGCTAAATCTGATAATAGCCTAAGTCTCTATTTCAAAATTAAGCAAAGAATATAAAAACACAATTTACCAAAAGACACATCCGCAAAGTCAAGATGGACTGAGATTTCAGATCATATTGTTTCCGGTGCTAACTTACAAATACATCATGATGCTTCTTCTGCTTAAAACCATTTACAAAAAAAGATTAATTAAGCTATTTATAATGGGGTTTAAACATCAGTTTGAATGAAAACACAGTTTGTTGGTTTGTTTTTAAATAAAAAACACCAAAAAAACAATCAAGAACAAGTTTCATCAGCTACACATTTAAGCAACAACAAGCCATACACTGTCTGTTTCATAGAACATGTATGACCCATGGAGAGCTGGCACAGTTATGGCCCTGCTATAAATGCAGAGAAAATGGGGAGGCTAAAGATACAATGCAGTGCATTTGTATCAGGTCATTCTGCTGGAAAAAGATGTCTTATGCAAAATGCAGGTGATGGCTGAACTGAAACACAGAGCTGCACATTGTAGCTAGTGCTACATAAAACTCCTCCAAAGTCTAAATATCTACGTTGTCTTGATACCTACCTACATAACGCTGCATGAGCTTTTCCTGTTGGTTTTCAAGGAATGCACGAATGTCACATTAACCGGTACACAGGAACTATTTTTCATTACAAAATATTCCCTGAATTTTTCCCAAATAATAAAAAACAAATTATTTCATACCCATAATAATTTAATTCTATTTCATTTCCTAAGAGAAGAATAGACACGAAGATGCAAAGAAACATCAGTGATATCTAACCATAGCTGTTGGTACTACCCGAGATGCTTTTTTCACCACTTTAAGAACAGGGGCATAATCTTAAACATATCAGAATTAATTTGACTGAAATTTTTCCTTTTCCATGAGCCCCAGATGCTTTGGTGCGCTAAAAACAGTAGATACAACAAAGAATTTTTGGTAGCACGCAACTGAGTTGAAATATACTCTCCCACTCCAAGCCACTCAGTACTAGCTCAAGGGAAGTACCTCAAAGTAGAGCCTCTCACACTCTCCCACAAGTTTGTCCATTGTCACGTGGTCCCAGGCTAGATCCTTAACCACCAGAAATGTCCATGTGTGCTATAAGAACTGCATTATGTTGATGATTGCCTATCTTTGTTTTATGTTTTGACAATAAATGGAGGTTAAGTGCTACAGAATATTAGTTCCAAGACTACAAATATATTAGTTTCTAGCCTTATGAATTATTATATCCATTGTGAGCCCTTCAAAGACTAGGTGTGTGGATTGACAAGTTATGCATTGTTGAACCATTTTACTTAGCCTACAAGAAGCCTAAACTCAAAGGTTTGTTTATGCATAAGCCTAATTTCTGCCTTTAAAAAGTCTTGATGTAAGGTGTAAAGGATAGTCTACTGCGAAAAGAACAATTAAGAAATACAGAGTAGAAAGAGCAGAGACACATGTAAATTAACAGATATAATGGATTTTTCTTACCTCTACATTCAAGTTCATACTGCTATTTTGGAGTCAAATTGCCAGCATGATTTTGAAAGATATTTTTTTAGAGAGAACTGCTAGATTATTTATTTTTTTTTTTCTCAAGCTTTTTCCATGATGATATGTTAACACAGAGAGCATGGATTTATTTTACCATAGGAGAGAACTAAGACTGAAGCAGTGTTATGCTGTACTCCAATGGGAGTCTTTACAAGATATGACAACAAACTGACATTCAGCCTTTGACAAAGACTCATAACGTGCTTTTACAACATGAATAACATCTCACCTCTAGAAACAGAAACCTAAGTTTAAAATTAAATGATTCAACTAAAGCTAAAAAAAGAAACAAGAAAAATCAGAACAAATGGTGCAGAGGAACAGTAAGTATTGACTAAAACCTACCTATCCAGTCTTAAAACAGTCTTATCCGTCTAACTGATCTGCCTACCTATATCTACCTATCTCCTTGTGAGATTCATGAGATTATATGTATGTCTTCAGTAACAGGATCTATTCATCACTGAACACTATATCATCAGATCTAACAACCAATGAAAGACAATAAAGACAACAAAGGAGTGCCCACAACTGTTAAACCAACCAAGTTCACTCCATACTGGAGAAAGATACTCCCTGATATGAAACATGGCACTAATTTGATACAACTACTTAATTTTGAAATTCAAATAAATTTATATGCATCAGTAAAACATGGTGACACACCAGGGCCAACTAAACATCAGTATGAAACAACAGGCTGCAGCGATTATACATGTCTTCATGCTATGAAAATATGACATATGCTTAAAAACTTTCTGCAAGCAACAAGACATTTTTGATTTTGATGCACACTGTAGATAGATACAAGTCTGAGTTTTCTACAGGCATCTTCAGATTTACACACTGAAAAAAATTCCATGCTGATTTACAATTACCAAGACATTAAGACAACCCAGACCACTAATATATTATCATATATGTTACCTGCTAAGTCTTAATTAGTTACAGAAAATATCAGAAAGAAGCAAACCTCTGAGCTCATGTACCTTACATTGCCATTTGAAAAATACCTAGATGCAAGAAGAATTGAAAATCACGTTTCAACTACTGTTCATCTCCCTGTTGTGAGCAACTGTGCTCCACAAGAATCCTATTTTCTCTGTTACCCTCAGATTAGAGTTACAGATCTTGTATTTGACAAAGACCCTACAAGAGAGAAGTGCTAGAACAACAAACTGCAAAAGGCATGCTGCAGACAAAATCCTACCTAACTCCTGCAGGCAGACCAGTTCATGTACCTGCCCCTTACTCAGTGCTATGACTAAACCCTCTGATTACTGCACAAGGAATAACTACATCTATCATTACTATAGCTGGCTTTGCAACAAATGTACTCCACAAATATGTAATTTATGATAGTGAGTGTTTTTTTAAAAAAACCCAGATTATCAGAGTTCACTCACTTTGCTTTTTGTATTTCTTTTGTATTTTATATTCAGAACTCCTCTGTGTATTTGAGTTTATAAAATGTCACATGGACATTTTATCTTATTTAAATATTGCTCAATATTTACTATTAGTTCTTAAAAGATATTCTTAGGATAAAGATGTAATTTATCTACTTTTTAAACTTCTAAAATACTTGCAAATAAACAAATGCACATTCAAAACTGGTAAGATACATTTTTTTTTATTGAGAGAAAATTATCTATATGGAGTTTGAGAAGCAGATTATGTTAGACAAACAAGGTAAAACAAAATTTAACATGATGGCACTTGCTACTCTGTCTATATGCACCTTTTGGCTTTTCCAAAATCTCTTCTATCTGATCACAAATAGCCAACAGATTTATGTATAACTGTAATGGTTCAGAGATTGTCTTACAAAAAAAAAAAATAAAAATCCTGGTGTTCTTACCAGTTTTCAATATGCTTTTGAGTGAGCAAGTCTACACTTTTTTTTTTTCTCATGTATTGAAATTTCTACAGCCTATTGAAATCCCATCGAGAGATTAAAAAAATAACTGTGGTAAGCTTATAAAGATTAAAAGCTGATCACTGTTGCACAGCCAAAACTTAAAAGTACTATAAATATTACTATTAGCCAGTATATATGGAAGGTGGTATGATGAAGGCTCTGAAGAATGAAGCATGATTTGCAGCACAAATTTCCAACATGAAACCAGTTCACAGAATCACTCTGAGGAATAGTGCAGTGATCTACTCTTTTAGCCAGCATTAACTTGCTCATCAGTACTTCATCTTTATTAATATTTATACCCGAATGCCATATGTTCAATGATCTGGTGCATAACGGAATGCTGCATGAAATCCAGAATAATTTATTGGCAAAGTAAATTTTAGAAAAGTAAACTTTCAAATATATCATTACTACATTATTTTGAAAATACAGGAACAAATTCTATGAAGCTACACAGAATTTAAAGATAATTTCTTTTGTATTATTCTCATTTCTGGCATTCTTTTCTGAAATATAGGTCTTCCTACTTCTGAAAGCATTAAAAAAGAATCAGATATAACAAATGTACATGATACTTTTAGCAAAGCTGACTTACCAAGGGAATCATTCTACCAGAGCTCTCAAATACACATAGCTCCTCTAGAAGGAACCTCCTTAATACACTGTTATTTTAAACCCATATTGATATCTGCTTAATGGAAAGATGAGAGCACCCTCATAAATAACAGCCAGAGAATTAAAGGCAGATTAATAGTTTTGTTTCAATTTTTAACTGGGATTAAAACCAATCAATCTGCATATCTCCAACATAATATAAATTACAGCTTTTGAAATTAAAATGACCACACACAATCAGAAAGGTATAGCACTGCTGAAATTTGATAGCTATAAGCCAGAAGAAGAAATGTTGGAATATGTACAGCTAAAATCTGCATAACAAAATAACCACCTTTAATGTAGAAAAGCCTATCTGAGAACAGCAATTACATCAAACTTAGGAAGAAAAGACTGCATTAAGATCTTAAGCTAGAAGGTACAGACAGATTTGTTTAGAAATAACAATAATACAACTGATAGCAGCAGACTACAATCAGTGTGCACTACCATCTCAGTCACTACAAAAGAAAAAAAGTAGACAAAAAACATCAAAATGCTCACCACTTCTTCATGTCTGCATTTTCTCACATTAATTCCATTAATCTGTTATTAAAAAGATAAAGAGAAGACTTACTCTACATTTCATAAGTATACATTTCATTTCACTTTTCTAGAAGAATATAATCAAAAGAACTTGCAATTTTACTCACCTGTAGAATTGCATCTCCTATAAAAAGCAAACCTGAAAGTTCAGCTGAAAACAAGAAAGCATATTTTTTACTCATTTTGTACAAAATATCCTACATTTTGTGTACATGTATTCCTATTTAATGTTTTTACATAATTGTTTAAAAATTTAAACAAAACCCTAACAAAATACCCAACAATCAACATCCAAATAAATTCTTTGGATTTATTTTTTTTTTAAATCCCCAAATACTAGCATATCAGTATTACCCAGCCCAATATAAGACTATGAAACATCTTCTATCAATCATTAACACATTTCAGGCCATTATGGTGAGGCATGGATACTTTTCCCAAAATAACCCAAAATAACTGCAGGACTAGGTCCTATTTGCCTGTGAGAGACTGTTCTTATAGACTCCAAGGAAAAAGCATCAGGGAGACTTCAGAGCTACATATGAATGACAAATTTAATTTGTAAGCTTTTACCAAAGACACCTTAGAGCCTGCATCTTTGGTAAACTCTGTGGAGATTTATGCTGGATAACACTTTATATGCTGAAGAGCTAGACAATCAGTGTATTGTACAAAATCACCAGCCAAACTGATTTTTTATTTTAAAACAAATCTAAACCTTATAAATCACAAGGGAATTTCTAAAATCTAACTTTGAAGTTTCCATTTTTAAATTTTGTGTTGTGTTACAGAGCTAACTGAATGTGAACATGCTGTATAAATACACAAGAAACATAACAAGATTATTTAAGTGTCTATAAAGAAATAAATGACCCCTAACATGAGAACTAAGGAATGTTTAGAGGTTATATGGGACAATTTACCTATACTATCCCAAAACATCACAGAAGATACTTTCTAGAAAAGACTTTACTTATATTTACTTGAGTTGTAAAACTGGAATCAGTATTGATATAAATTAAAATACTCCAATATGTGTTTGAAGGACTGTTCTTATTAGATATATGTAATGAAGGATGCTTAAATTATTGGAGGATTGGCATTTTAATTTATTTTATTTATTTTTTCTTAAATAAATGCATATCTCAGTATTTGTCAGACACTGGGCTGTCTAACACTTCACACAGAACCTAGTCTGCTAGCTTATGCTCCTTATGTGCGTCACTAGTTTTAATAATTGGATCAAATATCATATTCTTTTTTAAAGGTCCAAAGAAAGAGCTGGAGTCAATAGGGAGGAGGGCAGAACCAAGCCTCCGGAATTTTGAGGTACAGCTTCTGGGTTAAACAGCAATGTCTGTATCTGTATCACTAGTACAGATGCATGGCATGATATCACAAGACAGTTGTACAACAGATGTCCCTCAAAACTAGCCCTAAAAATCAGATTTATTTTTATGAAAAGCAGTAATGGAGATTATATCTAGATAGGGATTGAGGTTAGAGAAAATGTATCAGTGACTGCAGCAGAAAAATGACAAAAAAGTGTGCACTTTTGTGTGCTCAATTAAATTTCTTTTCTATTTTTCCACAGTCCTTAATAGCATTTTAATAGCTAGTGAAGGTAATATATGCCACACTGCTATGTATTACATTCTGACATGTATACTGAAAAGAACAGAGCCACAAGTATAACTTCTTAAAATTAAACTTACTGCCTTCCTTTGGGGCTCATTCCATGCTGCTCTATAGCGTCCCTACGTACAACTTGCACACCTGCCTTTCAGGGTTGGCTTTCAGTTCTTACTGTCCTGATCCCTCTGTACCTCTCTTTCTCTGTTAGGGTAAATATGAGAATTTTTTTATGCTGGCACATTTTAATTGTGTGGAATCAGGATCCTAAAATTACTACGTAACAGATGGAATTTTGTGCTTCTGACCTTATACAAATGTACACCAATATACACAAACTTAATACAGACTTTAAATACCCAATGCTTGTACTGTTTCACAACCTTCATCTCTCATCACTGCACACATCATGAGCTGTTAAACCATTATCTGTCTTCCTAGTACATATTACATCATTCCAGCAATTTCAAAACATTTCCAGTCAAAAACAATGCTTCAAAACCAATGCAGCACCAGCTCTGCTTGTCTTAAAAATGAATCCTTATGCAGCACCAGTTTTTCTAGGTATGAGTTGCTGCAAATGCTTAATACAGTGCAACATCTAACAACACAGGGGTATTATCAAGGTTTTGCCATTACCCACCCCTGTCCAAGTACTACCCTACTAACCAGTATAAGAAAGCATGCCTTCTCTTCTTGGGATACCATGCTTTAATGGGCAAACATTTGATCTGCTACAGCTTCCTCGCAATAATCATTAGGAAATGAAAGCCACAAAAGTTAAATCTGTTAAGCATTTTTATTCTCTAAATACCTTATTATTTCTCTCCTTAAAAATAATGCCTTACAAGAACTCCTTTAAAAATAAATAAAAATCATGCAGAAGACTGTTTACAAAATATTCCAAATATAAATTACGTACTTTTTCAGAGAACAATTCTGAGGATAGAGATCATAATAAAGTGGAGAGATAAAGCATTTTTTTAACACTTCCTGGAGAATCTCAAGACTTAATGCACTGGGTTATAAGGAGCACATCAAAACACAGTGTATTAAACTGACACCCACCTCTTTGTTCTTTGGAAATCTTAGAAATGACCACTGGAATATTATGTTCTGCTCCACCCTGAAAACAGAGTAAATGGCAGTTTTGTCAGTCACTAGGAGCAGCTCTTTACTTAAAATTAAGTTTACCCTTTCTCTGCCTGCAGGTTTCAGAGAGACTGAGAAAATAATTATTCTGCATTTCCTCTTTCTTAAAAAAAGAACAAAAACAAAATCAAAGCCAACCCAAACAACCAAAAAAAAAAAAAATTCCAAAACTTGATTTGGATTAATTCCTTATGGCCTCTCATAAAGAAGTTCTCAGTTGCTATCGTCAGCTCAGGAAGTGATTTGAATGCTGTTCAAACTCCTACAAGACTTGAAGAAAAAGAACATTAGTTCCTGTGAATTCTGGAGAGATTAATGTTTGAAATCGTGTCCTGCAAAAAAGCATAATGGACACTGCACTACAATGGCAGCCATGCTGTGATCAGTTTTCATGCTGGCAAGAAACAGGTAAATAAAAGCCCAAGAAAAGCAAGTTTGGACTTTTCATCTCAAAGGTAGCCTTTATTTGTTTCTGTCCCTCCTACACAAGCACAAAGAGTGAGCAAAGCAGTGGAATAAGTAACAAGGTACCAAAAAGGAAACCCTACGAAATGGAACAGTAGGTATTCAATAAATGGGGGAAATAAAGGCAAGCTAGGCAGTAATTCAACAGTTCAGCAGCAATTCAGTGCTGTTGCTTCGTTCAATTTATCCTGTGGGGACTGGAAATATTTATGGTGCTTAAGAATAAAGTATTAAAAAGAAACCTTAAATAAAAAGGAAACTCAAAGGAAGAGAAAGGCATACACACACAAAGACACAAATACTTCTTTCCTCTGTAAAGAATATCAACATGTAAGCCTGAATGTAACCTGTACAAATTCAGATCCTCAGAAATTACAGTCTGCCACACTGTTTTTTTTTTTCCTAGGAATTCTGGTTAAGCATTTGCTTACTCTTCTCTTTCAGAGAAAATAGTTGACCTATCCAGACAATGGATCTTTTCCAATGTTTTATATTTTCCACCCCTCTAAATGTGGAAATGTAGTTACCATCTCAGAACAGGAGTCAAGTAATGTTGAGTAATGGTGCTGAAGTCTTAAGGGCTCAGATCTCTAACAGACTCTAATACCCATCTTTGTAATGCAAATTTTCTTTGTCAGTTCTCCCTAAGCAGGCATGGATGAGCTTGGAATAAAGGTAGCTACACACCAGTGGAAGTGGTCCTGACAGAAAAGGCAAGGAAGCTTTAATCACTGACAGCTGTTTGGAGGTTACTGTCCTGGATGTTGGGCATTACTGATGGAAGGTCACCCACATTTCCTTTCAAAGTGTTGCAGGATACAGTTCTAAAGATTTTTTCTTAAGCCAGTTTCTTATGTATGAGGGTTTTTTTTCTGAAATTTTAGTAATGAAAAATATGGAACTAAAGCTAGCAACTTTTACTGACAAATGCTGGTTTTGTGTTTGGCTCCAAGTATAATAAGAAAATTACTATTTTGTTTTTCTAAGCAGAGAGAGTACATAAAACCTTACAGCAATTGTTGGACTTCAGCACTCACAGACAAGGTAGGTGACATTTTTATTTCATACTAAAAGGCAACATTTATTGAACTAACAAAAATAGCTTTAAGGTCTATTGGCACAATATGGCTAATGTCTATGAGGATAATCTTCCCAACTGAAAAATGGTGACAATGTACATGTTGCCTATTGGAAGCAGTCCATGTAAAGCTCTGAACTGTGTTCAAAGACTGTCTTAAGAAATACTAGTTGGTATAAGCCAAAACTGTGCCGGGAATCATGTACATAAGCCTTTAAAGATGAAAAGATAAATTTTTAAACTAAAAGCTAGATGATTCATCTATTTAATTAAAGCTTTCTAGCTTTTTTATTTTATTTTGTATTGTTTCAATTTGAAACACAGAGAAAATGTGTTAATGAAAAAATATCACAGAATGAAGAATCATCTAAGTATGTAGATAAGTGTCAGCAGGACAAGCGCATATTCTTGCTTTAGAGGTTTTTTTGATTGAGTCAGATTTTGAAAGTCATACTGAATCTCAGCAGATGTGCAGTGCTATTCATCATTTAAAAAGAACAAACACTACAGTCAGGAAAATGGCAGTGTACAGTGTCCTGGTAGCCAGAAGTCAGACTGTAACTGCAAACTTTATTTAATGAACTATCAATTTTATTGTCTATTTCCACAAAAACTCTACACTCCTGTTACTGAGAACCATGATGTTCTTTCAGAAGTCAGATACTTAGCAGCTTCTTGTGTCAAATCACAAATGTGTCAGAGATGTGATAAATGACTGAAATACTACACTACACAATTTCTACATGTAACTCCATGGCTATTCCTTCACACAGAGAGGTTTATTACTGAGAGTTCTAAAGGGGCTTCAGAAATTAGGAAATAATTCCTTCTGAAGAGTGTAAACCAGATCAGTTCTGCTTCAAATTCAATTACACTTTTACAATTAATTTCAGTAAAATAAAGTACAGCAAAATATAAAAATGGGTTTTCTTTTGTTCTTTCACACCTTCAAAGAGTGGATTATAAGCAATATTTTAAAGGGCTTAAGTTCAGATCTTGTGTAAATCAATCTCAGAAGCAGACTTTTTTAAAAAGCTGAATGCCAAAACTAGACAAAATCATATTGAAACACAAATATTTTAAAGTAAGTGGCACTAATCACTGTACAGCTGTAACACACACATCAAATAAACTGCATCCCCTAATACAAACCACTTTAATAAAGATAAACCCCCATCTTCAAGTAAACATGGAGTAGCAAGACAACAAGAATCTAGTTTTGTGGGAAAGTGAGTTACTGAAACAAGGAGGAAAAGCCTCCTCACTTCTACAAAAATAGTTACTTTTCTATTTAAAACTAATAATAAATGTAAGTCCATTTAGGTATCTTCAAAAAAACCCAAAGAAACAATCTGCTACTCATCTGCAAGAAGAAGCATACCATGACTGGTACCTTTTAAAAAAGAATACTAGCACTCTTCAGAATATTTGGAATTTAGATTGACATTTCATGACATACCTAAAAAGTCCATTTCAGTAAGTCATCATAAAGTTTGCTTACCAAACTACAAAGAGCATTACTTTAAATTCCAGTTCTAAGTTGTTTCTTACTACTATATTCAAATTATAGTAGCACATTATATTAATTATTGTGTTTAGATTGTGTTGACTATCCAACTGCTTGTCAATCTTTCTTTTTGAGAGCACAAAATTACTAAAAATGAAATCTAGCAAAAGAGGTTCTATGTTTATTGATTTTGTAAAAATAAACAAACAATACTGTTTAACACACATAGAATTCTACTTGCCATTTTCACTACCTATTCTACATCATCTGAGTAAGTTTTTCTTTGTTGAATGAGGTATCTTTTCTATTTAATATATTGTTAACTATTCCCAAAATTAAAAAGAAATAATCTATTCAACTCTGAATTTAGGTAGCTTCACCTTTCCACTGCTTAATACTGATCAAAATATCTATGCAATAAAATAAGTAATTTTAATTTAGAGCCTTTACTTGTAAATTCTATTGCAGCTGCTTCCAGTACACTTGATATAGGTGTTTTATTTTGTTTTGTTTCCCTATGGAAACAAGATTTGTTTTCCTGTCTAGGCTGAATTAACAATCTGTTTTGGCACTTTTAAATACTTTTGGAACTTCCAAGGATTTTCTGTAGAACAATGGACATCTTTCTCTAAAAAATTAAGAATATCTCACTCCACTAATTTAAGAAAGACCACTGCACATTAATTATTTAATTTATATTTCTCAATGATATTTTATTTTATAGAATGTACCTGATACTTAAATAATAGTGTCCTGGGTTCAGCAGTTGCAGTCAGTTTTTCTTCTCTGTAGTAGCTGGTGT
>JBAFWW010048875.1:0-16187 GCA_036873685.1 Agapornis canus
CCATGGGGGGGGGTGCCGGGGCCCTACCGGTGCAACCCGGCGGCATCCGCGCGGGCCCGGTCAGGAAGCGGGGGGGGGAGTAGGGGTGGGCAATGATGCGGGACCGGAGGGGAGGCGGGAGGCCGCGGGGAAGCGGCCCGGGCGAGGATGGCGGCGGGGTCCCGGGAGCGGAGCTCACGGCCTGTCCGCCGTACGCAGGCCAAGATCAAGGCCCGAGACCTGCGCGGGAAGAAGAAGGAGGAGCTGCTGAAGCAGTTGGATGATCTCAAGGTGGAGCTGTCCCAGCTTCGCGTGGCCAAAGTGACCGGTGGGGCCGCCTCCAAGCTCTCCAAGATGTGAGTGGGGCCCGGCCCGTGTCCCGGTTAGCGCCGCTCTGTGCACGCTGTCCGCGGGCGGCGGTGGGGCCTGTCTGGGCCTTAACGGGGGTGTGAGCGGCGCTGGCAGCCGGTACCGTGTAGGAGGCTCGGGCTGGGGCGCGCTGTGCTTGAGGAGCACGTCCATGGTCTGCGCGGCCCCGTTGTACTGCACAGAAAGGGGGGGAAACGGCGCAAAAAGGCTTGAAAATGGGTTTGTGGTCGGAGATGTTGAGCTGAGGTGTGCCGAAGTTGGTGGTGTTCTGCTGCAAGGCGCTGCAGTGCAAGTTAACTTGGTTGCAGCATGCACAGGGTTCCTCAATACGGGGGTTTAGAGCTCTGTCACTGTGTTCTGAGACAGCCTTCTCTTCCCACCTGCAGACGTGTGGTGCGCAAATCCATTGCCAGAGTCTTAACTGTTATCAATCAGACCCAGAAGGAGAACTTGAGGAAGTTTTACAAGGTAAGAACAAACATCTCACTTAGTGGCCTTTATCTGTAGCTATTTTCATATTCATAGGAAAGAAACAGTTTTGTAGATTGTTACTTAAAAGCTCAAGAAGAAAACTTGCATGTTCAGTTCTCAAGTTACCCAGTCATGACCCTTTTTTACTGCAAGGCTACCCCAAGTTCTGTAAGCTTGGTGTGAACTGCTGTTGCCAGGAGGGTCTTCTGGACAGCATCACCTCTTTGGGGTGTAGCAGCCTGTCCAGAAGGTGCTGCTATCTCTGTGCTCGTGTACCTGACTGGGACATGCAGTCTCTTAGCTGCTCTTTATTTCTGCACACAGGGCAAAAAGTATAAACCTCTGGATCTGCGGCCGAAGAAGACTCGTGCCATGCGGCGCAGGTTAAACAAGCATGAAGAAAACCTGAAGACCAAAAAACAGCAGCGAAAGGAACGTCTGTACCCGGCCCGGAAATATGCCATCAAGGCATAAACCTGCAGGGTGCTGCTGGCTGAGTATGGCTCATTAAATACAGTTTTGTTTGGAAGTTGTCGTGGTGATTTTCTTGGTAGTAGTGAGATAAAGATGTCCTCATCTTCATGAGGAGAAATCAGAGCATTCAGAGAAAGTTTATTTGAGCTTTTGTTGCTAATGAAGATAGTAATGTGCAGTTTAAGATCATTGGCCTCTTTGAAGAGCAGGCAGATGGGTACAGGTCTTTAAGCTGGTTCAATTTAATGTGGAAAGTGTTTAGCTTCAACTGATTTAAAGTGGAAACTTGACACAGATGCTTACAGTGAGTCAGTGTTCATTGCTTCAGTACCTTAAATGTTTAGGTTGTGTCTTGTGCCAGTGTTTTGTGTTAGGTGGAGAGATTTTGAGGTGATCATGTCATTGAAACTGAAGGATTCCTGCAGCAGTTGATGTGGATCCCTGTGCAAGTAGTGCCAAAGAATGTCTGTCTTTCCCTGGTTCAGGTGGATGCTGTAGGTGGCTTGCCAAGCTGAGCTGCGGCAAGGGGTGGCCAGAGGCTGCTGCAGCCTCCTTCCAAGAAACCCCCTTAATTACAGCAGGGAAGCTGGGTTCCTGCATCATCCTTCAGATCTGTTCCCACTTGCAGCTGATTCAGTCTTTACAGACAGCTCCTGGAAGTGTGAGGTTGTGCATGGGGTGATGGGGACAGTGAAGGCTCCACCTGAAGTCACCTCTCAGCAAGGGCACATTAGGATGCACAGTGCTTTGTGTGTCTGTGCAGGACTGCGCAGTGACCTGCACAAGCTGCACTGCTGCCTGTTACAAAGCCTCCAGGCTGGAGCTGCACTTGCCCTTGAGTTTGGAGAGTAAAGAGGAATTGATTCTTGTGGTGTTTCTTTTGGATGAGGATGGTCCAGCCGGGCTGTTGTTTGCACACAGGGTTACGTGCTTTGGGATGGGAAGAGGGGAGCCTAAGTTCCAGTTAAGTGTTAGGAAAATGTAGAAAGGGGTTGATAGTTCCAGAGCAAGGGTTCTTGTGTGCATGTGAGGGAAACTTGGAAAAAGCTGAGCTTAAAGGTTATTTCCCATCAGTCAAGGCACTCTATGGTCTCACAGTTCAATGCTTTCACCTGTGAAGTGCAGAACTAGTTAAAGGGTTTGACTTTCTATTCACCATGGAGTTCTTTGGGACTCAGATGGAGTTGTGATTCCAAAGGCCTTTTTTGGTGCTAATGTAAGGAAGGGTTATGAAGTGCTGCTCGAGCGTCAGGGATGCAGCAGTCATGGTTTGTGTTAGTGTAGCCAATGTGTTCTAACACGAAAAATTCTCTGCCCATTAGGGGGTCCTTAGATTGGATCCAGATTCTGTTTAGGAAAAAGATCTTAATTCTGCTCGCTGAACAAAGCATACATCTGAAGGATTTTTGAGCCTCAAACAAGTTTCAAGCAGAGAGAGGTCTAATTATGTGTGGTAAAGTGAATTTCCCATATATTGAGCTATTGGGAGGGATAGCTTTGCAATGACGCTAGTACTGGCTTTGGGAGCTTAGCATGGTCCTGAACACGATACGTCTGGCGCAGGAGGCCCAGCCTGGCACATCTCAGTCCTGAGCCCCAAATGGGGCCAGGCTGCTGAAACGTGCTGTAGGATGGCCTGTTGCCTGTGGGAACTGGCTCCTTCTGCTCCCATTCCCATTGCCCTGAAGTCAGGCAGGGTTATGCAGTGCTTTGTGTTGGGTTTCTGAATACCCTGCAGTGGCAGCAGCCACTCCTGGAGAAGCACCCACATATGTGGCCCTCCAGCGCACTGCTGTGAGGATCTCAGATCCACACGCTCCTGTCCCAGGAGCCTGGTGCCTGGAAAAAGGGAAGAGGCTGCTCCCTGTGCTGGGAATCATGCAGGCTGCTTCCCTCAGGTCATGCCTGCCTTAGTTTTGGCCTCTTCTAAATGGGTGTTGGGTGCCTCTGATGACAGCACAGAGGTGAAGTCACAGGTTTGGAGAGCAGCATCATGACCAGAGAAGACTCTAAACATGCGCACAAACAGCAGCTTGAAGCTGGCACCTCTGAGCATCCTGAAGTCACATCTGGGAGGGGTTTGCTGCTATTTGTATGTCAGCAGTTCTGGATGGGGAATGGTTCAGGATGGAAGGCGCCTGTGGTGCAACTGCCTTCTTAGAGCAAGGCCAATTTTGGAGACAAATCAGTTTGATACAATTCAAGTATCTGTCACTGAAATCCCCCATCAATCTGATGTGTTTTTGAACCTTTTCTGAACACTTTGTAAATGAAGAGCAAACCAGAGGGTGCTCAGCTCAGTGCCACCCCATCCTGCCCCACAGCACTGGGTCAGGCCCAGTATTTGTCCCCAAGGACAGATTGTTTCTGCCTCCTGCCCAGAGGGTGGTGGAGCAAAGTGTGGGACTGGTCCCTTGGGAGGGGGAACACTGGCACAGGGGGAATGGGTGACCTGCCAGACACGTGGCTGGAAGCTGGGACTGCATCCAGCAGCCATCCTCATGCTGAAGCAGGAGTTGGTACAGGACAGCTCCAGCTTCACTTTGTGCACAATCCACAGCAGCTCTTTGAGGAGGTAAATGAGCTTCTGGCACTGCACTAAATCCTGGGGCTGAATTACTCCATCCACCCGTAGCAGGGTGGCAAAACCAACCAGTCCAGCCCTTTCATCAGAATCACACTGTGCTGTCACAGAAGACATCCCAAGGACAAGCAGCTCCTTTGAATCAGAAACAGCATCCCCATTGTCCAAATGGATGCAGAGGTGAAGTGAGGGGCTCTAGCACAGGTTTTCTCCAGGGCACAGGTGGAGAACACGTTTGTTCCTGCTGCAGCCCAAGCCAGGTGCCTGTCCTGGTCTGTGTCATCAGCTCCTGGGGGTCTCCTTCACCGACCCCGCACAGCTGCCAATGCTGGCTCTAGTTTTGCACCCATGTTTGCAGAGCATCAGGGCCTCTGAGGCTCAGGAGTTTATTTTCCCTTGCAGTGCAGCTGTTCCTCAGCACCCGAGCAGGAACGGGGCCGCGGGGCCCTGCTCTGAGCTGCCCCGGGAAAGCTGCTCCTCACCAAATGAATCATGTCCAGGGTGGGGACGAGGAGGGAGGAGCAGGCAGGGGCTGACTGCGGGGCACGGCCCAGGGCTGATGCCACTGCAGAGAGAGCCCTGGCCGCCTGCCCTGGGCAGCGTTCAGCAGGACCAGATGTTCTCTCCCCAGCACAGTAGGCACTGGCCAAGCGCTGATGGTGCCTATGGGCGCTGGTAGGACCGGCTCCAGGATCTCATCTGCAGCTGGGGCAGGGATCTGGGATAAGGGGAGAGCTGCAGAGGGAGCAGAGGCAGATGCGAGTTGCACAAGGTCTCCACCTCCCCCGGCCGGTGTTTGCTGTGATGAACGCAAGCCCCAGCTCTTCAACGCTCCTGGCATTGCTCCTGTCGCCTCCCTCCTCTGGGACAGCTCCTCAGCAGCGCTCCCGAGCGCTAACCCTGGTTTTTGCATGCAGCAGGGTGTGCAGGGAGCACGGGGGGAAGTGCAAGGTGCTGCGCAGGGCAGGATGGGCAGGGAGCGTGGCAACGACCACCCTGGCCATATCCGGATGCTCTCCACCATTCCACATCCCTGCTGCATGCGAGCAGCGTGTCTGGCGCATCGGGCTGACAACAAACCCCACGTTGTGGTCGCCCGGTCTGGTGAGGAAAAGCCGAGTCCCTCCGGCCAGGCAGGGTCTGCCCGGGGCAGCCGCTCGCTCCCTGCCCTGAATGCCCCTTCTGTTGGCTGGGCTGGGGGAGGATTTGCCCCGTGCTGCCCCGATCCCGCTGCTCCCATCAATACGGGCAGTGTCTGGATGCAGCCGCTGCGCAGCAGGGCCCTGATCCCATCATCCAGGGGCCTCCCGGACAAAGGTGGCCCTTGGGCTCCCAGGAGACAGAGGCTGCTGTTCCCTGCCAGCCCGGCTGCACATCCACAGGGTGATGGAAAAGCTCCTGTGCAGCAGTGAGCAGAGCCCAGCCATGAGAGCGGCGCATGGGCAGCCCTATGTCCTGTGCCATGGGGTGCTGAAGGGAAGGGGTGCTGCAGGGTGCACCCCACTGTGCCGGGGGGCCGGGATGGTTTGGAGCTGGCAGTGTCAAGCCGGGAACAGATTCCTGTTTCCACTGGTGAGTGAGTCAGCGGCGGCACCGCCAAGGCCCAGGGCTCCCTCCCCTCCCTTCCCTCCGGTCACTGCCACCTCAGCCACGCAGCCCTTTCCTGCTGCCGCTGGGGATCGGCAGGCTCAGCACCTATGGCCCTGCAGATGGGTGCTGCCTGTGTCCGCTGCTCTCCCCTTCCACCTTCCTCCTCCCCTGCAGCAGCTCCATGCTGGGAGCAGTCAGTGCTGAGCTGTGCCCTCTGTGCCTGCCCCATCCCAAAGAGGGGGACATGGAGGGACGCAGAGGCCCCTGCTCCCTCTGGTGGGTTCACGCCTCGGCTTCCCCACCACACGTTTCTGGCAGGCTCTTGCAGCCGCAGGAAGGTGCGAGCAGAGCCGGCAGCGCCTGCTGCTCACCCCAGCAGCGCTGTTTGCCTTGGTCAGCACTCGCATCCTGAGCCCCCGCTGCGCTTCCAGACACAGCTTCAGCGCGGTTACAAGAGCAACAGCTCCCCACTGCGAGAGCAGCCCTGGCCAAGGGGAAGCACTTGAGTGGGTTTGATACTGGGCACCCACACACACCTTCCGACAGAGCCTTGTGCACTGTGTCCTCCCCTGAGGGTGCAATGATCTGGTGGGATGCTCACCCCGGTGAGGTGCTGCCCTGCAAGCCTGGCTCAGGGATGCGCGGGGCAGGGATGCCCAAGCAGGGTGTGCGTGCAGAGCGGTGCCAGCTCCATCCTGCTGCGCTGCTGCTGGGACCGGGAGCCAGGACACATCCCTGCACATCGGGAAACGCCTCCCCTCCCCGTGCTGCCAGGGCTGCCGGCAGCAGGGACTGCACACAGGGACGGGTCAGGGAGGGCAATAAAAATAGATCCCTGTGACGCTCGGTGCTGCTGCTCTGCCTTTGAAGCGCGTTTGCAGTGTGGGCACAGCCCCAGCGCTCGCTTCCACCTGCTCTGGGCACACATCACTTCCTTCCTGGGTCAGCAGCTCCCGGACGGAGATAAGAATGGAGGGAAGAGCCCGATTCCCATCAGATGCTCTGAGTCACAGCCATCCCCAGCCCTGCAGTCTCCGAGCAGGCGGCTCTTGGCTCTTTGTGTCCAGGGAAGGGCTGCGTGGACTCCTGTTGGAGTGCCTTGTGCCCAGGATGGGGTGGGCACAGGGCAGCCGGTGGTAGCTGGGCTGCAGCACTGGGGCTCCAGCACTGGGATGGGACAAGGGCTGAGGCTTTCAGTGCATCTGGAGCATGTGCCAACAGGCTGCAGGCAGGGACAGGCTCCATCCACGATGCCACCAGGAGCAGGGCTGGTGCCATGCTCTACCTCCCAATGGCTGGTCCCCTTACCTGGGGCTCACCTGCAGCCCCCAGGAGGCTCTGAGCTGTGCCAGCACCATGGCATGGTGCGGATGAGGCCAGCTCCATGGCAGGGCAGGCAGAGCTTCCAGCAGGGCCAGGAATGAGGCAAACCCACCCCAAACCAACCAACCCTGGCCAGTAACTGAGAAGGAGACGGGAGGGGATCAGGGCTTCACTGCCCAGCCTCACCGAGCGGACAGGGGAGCCCCAATGGCCTCAGCCACCCTTCCCCAGGCGCCACATTGCCATCGTGGGGCCCTCGGGCCCTGCAGCCCCCCAGCATCCCGGTCCCACGCTCCATTTGCTGCGTGCTGCTGAACGGGGAGATTTGAATCTTTTAATCACGTTAGGAGCCGAGGTGGTGCCGGGCACGCACAGGAGGAATGCCTGGAAGTCAGCGGCGCCCGGCGCGGCAGGAGCCCATCCTGTCCCTGTCCAAGCATCCCCACCGTGTCCTGCTCGGGAGCCCCGTCCTCCCCAGCCTGCCTCGGCCTGGCTGGGACAAGGATCAGAACCTGAGGCCAGAGATCAGATGGGCTGGGCTGGGCAGGCCATAGGCAGGGAATGTCAGAGCAGGTGCTTAGAGACATCCCCATGGACCTGACCTGGGATGTGGTTCCCTGATGTACAATAGCAGGGAAAGGGGATCAGGATGACCTCAGATTGATTAAAAGGTGGAGGGGGTCCAGGAAGCCCAAAGGATCCAACACAACAACCCCATTGGGAAACAAGAGCCCATTTGGGTTTGCTCACTGCTGGTGCCTTACGGGTGGGAGCCAAAGGTAAGCCCTGTGTCAGGGGCTGCTCCTGCAGTGCCTACACCCCAGCTTTTGCAGCCCTGGTTCTGTTACAGCCTCTGGTGCTGCTGCTGCACAGCCCCGTGCTGCTGAGAGCCCCCGTGAGGCTGCACACTGCTGCTGGCTTGATGCTCCGCATCACCCCACATCATCCTACCTCACCCCCACTGCCCCCTCCCCAGCTGCTGTGGGATGGAGCTGCAGTCTTGGGGCAAGGCCAGGCAGCCATGGAGGGGAGCAGGTATTTCATGAGGAGCCTGTCATGTGGCATAATTAAAGCTCCTCGTTACCACGGTGTTAGTAGCAGCCAGGGCCATGGTCTCGGAGGGGTGCCTTTGCAAGAGGCCCTACAGCTGCAGTGAGGTGACACGAGGGTTTAATTACTCCCATCCCCATATTCTCTTCCCGAGGGGAGCAGAGGGGTGTCCCGCAGCACAGCCTGGTGCAGTGAGGCAACACAGAGCCCCAGCAGCCCCTGCTGAAGAACAACAAAGGCCTGGAATTAGAGATGTGCTGCGAGTTTACTTTGCTGCAAAACTATGTCAGAAATCCGTATTGTTTGGACAGGGATTTGCTGGGGATCGCTGGATAAAAGCTTGGCAGGGACCCAGCCTGAGGGAAAAGTCAGCCAGCTCCTTTCTCCTGGTGAGGACTTGGAACCAAGCGAGGGATGCACAGCACCGCCGGAGCGGGGCTTGGACATGGGCAGGGGCAAGGGACGGTCAGTGCTCTAGTGAGCCAGAGCAGGACCTGGGTGCAGCATGGGGCCAGGGAGGGGGATGCCAGACTGCCCCGTGCCCCAGACCGGCTTTGGGTCTGTGCAGAAGGAGACATTGCAGTCGTGCCAACATCCTGGGATGCGGGTTCAGCCGCCTGGTTCAGCTCTGCAGCTGGAGCCCGGCCACAGCACCACAGGACAGGGGTCATGGTGCAGGGCGGCTGCCCTGGCATGTGCGGGCAGAGCGGATGGAGCTGGGCCAAGGGGGCTGCTCTCACCGGCCCCTCGGGCAGCTCCGCACTCACCAGGTTGTGCAGAGCCAGGGCAGCTGCTCCTGCCATGCCCACGCTCAGCTGCTCTCCTCTCCTCTCCTCTCCCTTCACCATCCTCCTTGCAGCAGGGCTCAGCTCCCAGCTGCCGCTCGGAGCTGGAAATCCCTTTTCCCATAGGCTCCATCGGGGCCTGCTCCCCAGGTCTGTGCCTGCCTCTGAGCTCCCCAGTTGAGGGTTTGTGGTGCAGCCATGGCACCGTGCTGGGTGCTGTGGGGGGAGATGTGGGTGCCCTTCCCAGGCTCAGTGTGCTGAGCACTGCTTGGAGCTGCACCAACCAGATGCGCAGTGAACAGCAGCCACATGTGCCAGCAATGCCTGGGCATGCCTGGGCATGGGATGAGGATGGTGAGTGCCAGCTCTGCCTGGCTTGGGGAGAAACGACAGCACACACAGCCTGGTTTCACATCTGTTATGGTTTTAATACTGTTCATGTCTAAAATGACCAAAACCAAGCCAAGCGCTCCTGACCCCTCACCCTGCCTCAGGCAGAGAGCAGCCAAGTGTGCTTCCTCCCTGCCTGGTGCTGGGTGCAGGCAGGGTGCAAGCAGAGCACCCCTGCACTGCGGTCAGGCTGCTCTGTACCCACTGCCAGGAAAGGGGACTCGGCACAGCTCCGGTGAATGCATTTAAATAAAAAGCTAATGAGCAGCAAAAGCAAAGGCATCTTAATCACGTCTCCTAAAATAGCAATTGGAGGCTGCTCCTCCTGGTCTGGAGGAGAGGGGGCCCTGCCTGCCCCATGGCAGCTCAGTGCAGGCCAGGGCACGGTGCCCAGCAGCCTGCACCGAGTTAGGTTAACGGCACTCACCCGGCTGGCAGCCGGCGGTGAGGGTAAGCGTGCAGCCACCACGGGCTGCAGCAGGCTGGGTGCAGCGCAGGGGGTGCGTGGTGCGGTGGCACGGGGTGGGTGCTGCCGTGTTGCCAGTGGCACAGGCCTGGCTGCCTCCCGGAGCTGCGGGGACACAGGGCTGAGCTCCTCTCCTGTGCCCCCGGGAAGGCAACGCTGGCCAAGATGCCAGCTGTGGGGCAGCCCTGTGTCCTCAGAGGCCACGTTGTCATAGGGGTGTCTGCTGGGGTGTGTGTACCTGCACCTCCTGCCCCGCAATGCAACAGGCACGGTGCAGGTGATGGGCACAGCGGATGGGAGGGTTTTGGGGTGGAAGCTGGGCTCTTGCTGCACTCCTGTGCCCACCCTCTGGTACCCGGCCGGGCACTCAGACCACGAAGCGGAGCCCGTATGTCATCTGGTGGCCGTTGTCCCAGGCGTAAAGCACCTTCTCCTTGGGGTTGTAGTCTACCTGTGTAGTGAAGGCATACTGGTTGAGGAAGGGCAGCCGGAGCTCTGCCTCCGTGTCCGTGTGTGTGTCGAAGGCATAGGAGATCTGCCCTTCCTTCTGGTTGTAGGTGTCCACAGCATAGAGGATGCCACAGATGATGAAGCAGTTCCCGTAGGCATTGCGCTTCAGCCCTGTCTTCCAGGTGGTCTCCCTGCGCACAGAGAGGTCCCCAGGGTCGAGTCGGCTCAGGACGATCACCTCCTGCTGCGAGTAGTCATAGTCCACGGAGGGGTAGATGACCCAGAGCCCGCTCTCATCCACAGCAAAGTCAATGTCCGAGTGGCCCCTCCACTTCCAGGGCGTCGTGTCCTCGTACAACACATCATGGAGCTGCGCCCAGCCCGCCACGTACCGCTCCTTAAGGTCGTACTTGATGATGTTCTTGGTGAAGGCACGGTTGTAGTAAAAGGCCCCCCGGTACACCACGTGCCCAGTGCCTATCCAGTTGTAGGGCAGCTTGTAGAGATTGCTCCAGCGGCCTGTGAGTGGGCAGGACAAGCATTGAGAACCCTCATGGCACTGAAGTCCCACACATGATGGCCAAATTGTGTCCCCCTCACTGCCCCATGGGTGCTCCCCCGTGCAGGTCCCCATCAGCTTCCCACCCCCCCTGGTGCTCCATTGTACTGCGCACCCCCCAGGAGGAGCTGGGGTTCCTGTGCCCACTCAGCCCCCAGCCCTCACCCTGCTTGAAGTTGTCGAGGCTCCTGAACTCCACCAGGCTGTTGCCATAGTAGTAGTTGGTGACGTAGATTCGGTCATCCTTGGCCGCTGGGTCCTTCATCCAGGCCCCCTCGTTGCGCCCATAGCTGTGGTGCTCTGTGGGGGGCTCCACCGACTCGATGGTGCCTTCACACTCCACCTCTTTCACTGGGTACCGAGGAGGAGGAGGAAGGCTTACACCATGCCTCCTGCCTGGCCACGGCTGCCAGGACCACCGGGTGGGTTCCCTGCCTCCGTCCCCCTGCTCACTCACCTCTGTTTGGTGTTTCAGGGCCCCCGCTGCTGTCAGCCCCCTGCCCGAGGACAGTGGCAGGGGGGCTGCGGGCAGTGGTGCGGAGGACCAGGGCTGTGCTGGGCGCAGCCGTGGTGCTGGGCACGGTGGTCTCTGCCTGTGCAATGGCTTGGGCTGGGGTCCCCTCAGCTGACGGGTCCTTCTCTTCCTGCCGTTCCACCGCAGCCTCCCCCCTTGCAGGGCTCTCTATGGGGGACAAGCCAAGGGGTCAAGTGCATTGTGGGGCAGACCCTGCCCCTCTGCCTCAGTGCAAGGAATCCCCCAGCCCCCTGGTGCTCACCTCGGCTGCTGGCCGGCCCCTCCGCTGCTCCTGCCTGCTTGGCTTTGTAGTAAGTGATGCCTCGGACCACAGTTTGCTGGTGTGGTGGTGGCTTGGGCTTGGGTGTAGGCTGTGACCCCCCCTTGGCCTTTGGGGTATCCTTTTTGGGCTTCTCGGGCTTCAGTTGTTTCTCCTTGGGTGCTCGGGGGGGTGTCTTGTCCCCCAGTGCCTTGCGGGTGTTGGGGAACCGTCCTGGTCCTGCCTCCTTCTCTCGTCCTCCTGCTGTGTCCTGGGGGCACAGCCTCATTAGACCCCCTTCCCCCCCTTCCCTCCTGCCACCATGAAGGGCAGTGGGCACAGGCACCAGACATGGACACCGGCACCCTGATGTGCTTTGTGGGAGCTTCCAGCACCCACTGTAAGCCTGGGGGAGCTCAGATCTGCTCCATGGCACAAGCCCAGTGGCACCAGCCATGCCTGTGAGGAGCCAGCACCCAAAGGTACCTGTGCCTTGCTCTCAGGGACAGCAGCAGCATCCTTCTGCAGCAGTTGGTAGCCCAGGTTGGAGATCTCCTTCTTGATGCTGATCATGATGTCAGAGTAGTTCTCATAGCGCTTCATCTGGTCAGTGAGGTGCAGGACACTCTCCTTCATGAAGTCGTTCTCCCTGCTCAGGTTGGTCTTGATGGTCTGGAGGAGAAGAGAGGCTGGAGCCCCACTCAGGGAGCCAATGGCACCCACAGATGCTTCCAAGCAGCCACACAGGGCATGCTGCAGGACGGTGCCTGCCGAGCTCACTCACCTCTTCCAGCGTGTTCATCTGAGCCACCACCTTGTTGATGTAGGAGTGCACCTTCATGAGGTCCATGCTGTAGAGCGTTCCCTCCAACAGGTCCACCATGGACTGCAGCTGCAGAGGAATAGCAGGGCTGCGGCATGGGGCAGGGCTGTGGATGCCCACACGTCTCCATCCCTGCCTATAGGAACCACAATGCTCACTGCCCTGTGGGCCTGCTGGGGCAGGAGCATGAGGTGGGTGTCTCCAGATACCTTGAAGAGCTCAGGTGCCTGCTTCTTCAGCTTCTCCATCTTCCACTCGTTCTCGCAGGGGTTGAGTGAGGAGGGAGGGGCGGTGCAGGAGCACTTGCAGTCAGCCCCCGAGCTCACTGTCTCCACCGTGTAGAAGTCCTCCACACGCATGCTGCCGTTCCGGACGCGGCTGCACGCGTCCTTGCTGAGCGGCCGCAGGATGCACTTGCAGCGGCAGTCAGAGCCCTCCGAGGTCATCCGGACCTGGTCCGCCTCACCCAGCACCTGCAAGGGGAGGACACGCAGCAGTGGGATGGCTGCTGAGCCTGGGGTTCTGCCCAGGAGCCCTGTAGGACCCTGCTGACCCCAGCAAGCCACCACAGCCTCCTCAGTGCCCTCCTCAGGGCTCTTGGCTGTGCCCAAAGAGCACGGGGCCTTGTCTTGCTCAGAGCACCCTGACCCAGCACCCTGTACTTGGGTAACAGTGACAAAACCCAGGCAGAAGCTTGTCCCGGCATCCACCAGAGTGTTTTGTGCCCCACATACACTGGCCCCATATCTGTAGCTGTTGCCCAGCCTCCAGCAGTACCCAAATGAGCAGGGACAGTGTCAAGGAGACCCAGAAGTGCCTCTGCTCCCCCACACCCACAGCCCTGAGCCCACACAGGCTCTGTTGTTCGTGGTGACATGCAGCCACCTCGGGGTGAGCTCAGCCCCTCCAGACTCCCGCAATGGCCTGAGGCACACACTCAAGGACTCCCTTGTTTCCACACATGGCCCTGACTCACGCTACAGACCCCAGGGTGCTTTTTGGCTCATTTCTGCAGATAAGGAACCATTCTTCCCTCTCCCCCTTGTGCTTGAGAACAAGGCTGTGGCTCAGCCTCCCCACTGGGATGGGGAGCAATGTCCCACTCACCCCCTTCCATTGCTATGCACCTATGGGGCACATCTATGCTGGCAGGGAGCTGCGCTGCGTGCCCCATGTCTGGAGATGCGCCTGCCCTGAACCCCGGCAGGGTGGGAGAAAGGGGAGAGGCATCGGGGTGACCCCAGAGGGAGAGGGCTCTGCCCGCAGGGACTCTGACTCACCCTGGGAAACAGAATGGTGGCAGAGCTGGGAAACCAGTTCAGTCCCATCCTCCCCTGGAGCCCAGCGCAGCGTGGGAAAGGGCAGAGGCCCACAGGGCCAATGTCCTGCCTGCGGGCAGCACCCAGGCCATGCAGGCACTGTCCTTCCCACGCCCAACCGGGATGATGCGCTCCTGGCCCCCGGCAGCGGCGCTCTCCAGGGACCCCCAGCTCTCCATAGGCTGGCCCAGGGGCTCCCCTTCCTAAAAGGGGCAGGAAAACCTCCTGCGTTTTGCATTTCAAAAAAGCCTCTCTCTTTCAAAGGGAAACGAAGGTCCTGCGGCTGGGGGGAAAACACCAGGCGGCCAAGAGGGCTGTAAATTGAACAGGATCTAATCAAGCTCTCAGCAGGGAGCAGCAGCAGGGAGCGGGACTCTGTCCCCAACACCACCTCTCTAGGCTCTCTTCCCTGGGCCCCCTGACCTCCCCATGGCAATGCTGGTGCTTGTGCAAACAGCCTGGACAATTCACAGCCCGGGCATGAGCTGCTGGCCCCTCCGTGCACCCCAGGCAGCTCTCTGGCCCCAAGAGCTGGACTGTTGCCCTTGCCACCGGCTCTGTCCTTCCATATACATGGCACTATATGATCCACATGGGAGCCCTGCACAAGGTCCTGTTGTGCCCTATGGGACCCCCACTGTTGCCACCAACACCCCAAGCCAGTGGAGCTACCAAAGCCCGACACCCCGGCCATGCTGTGAGCCCGCCTGCCCTCAGCACCTTCCGCAGGGAAGGGCTGCAGCTGCCTGTGCTGAAAGCTCCTTCCCATGGGAGCAGAACGAGTTCCCTCCCACCGCCCTTGGCAGCGCTTGGTGGGAGGCACGGCCAGTGGGGAGGCCCTGCGTGTCCCACTGAGGTGGGGCATGAGTGGGCTGGAGCCATGTGCAGCAAATGCACCCGAGCAACCCTATCAGCGTCTGTTTACACTGCACAGGGCACGGGGGGCAGCAAACAGAGGCTCCCCACTGGCAAAAAGGGGTAACCCCTTCCCAGGGACTTCCCAGTTCAAGCCATTTCCCTCCCGTAGCCCAGCAATGCGCCTTCCTGCACAAGAGTCGGGGCAGCCTTCACGGGAGGTAGTAACATAAACCTCGTTCTGCCTTTTAAAGAGCTTCCTTAAACAGGAACCGTATGTTCTATTTATGCAGACAAGCCTATAAACAAGGAAGTCTTCATAAAAAAGGCCCCCACGTGGTCCATTCCATTCCCCACCTCGGTGCATGGGCTGGGGATCCTGCATCAGTGTGTGCCTGGCTGTGTGCAACCCTGCAGGGAACAGCCTGCACCCCTGCCACTCATGGGACCCTACAGCGTGCTGGTGGGTCGGGACATGGAGGTGCAGGGCAGCCCCTGCTGAAAGCAGCACTGAATGCTCATTGTGGGAATCTGATGGCTCCCTAAGAAACCTCCCATGCGGGCTGCATGGTCTCCAGGTGGCTCTTTCCCTGAATCCCTCTGTACCCTGCAGACCCCAGCTCAGGGTGCAGGCAGGTGGGTCTGATGCTCCTCTGGAGCTGGATCCCAGCTCCATGCTGGGGCTGCACACCCATGGCTGGTGTTGGATGCTATCCCAGTGCTTTGCCGAGGGCTTCCTCACTCCAGTTTTACGAGCTGGGTAATTTTCCCAGCGCTGCCGTTTCTCAGACTTCTTGCAAGAGCGTCCTTGTGAGCACTGAGTTTGTGCCATTATTTGGAGAGAGCGGGACCTTTGACAATGAACCTTGGCCAGCTTTTAAGCTGTCCTTTGCCTGCTGCCAGAGGACTTGTCTCGGAGGGAAACACGCTGTGTTGATAAGCACACTGCCGCGCTGTGTGCCTCTTGCACAGCTGCTGCCAGGCATGTCCCCGTGACAGGAGGGAAACCATGTCACCCTCCTCTTCTTCCTCCTCCTCCCTGGCTTGGCACAATGCGTTGAACACGCGTTGAGGCAGAGCCGTGGCTGATGGCGGCCAGGCCCTGGGCAATGGCACTGCTGGAGTGTCCTGTGTCGGTCATGGTTACACGACCATGCGAATCGCTCATGTGGCACACGAATGCTCATCGATGGGATCTCAGCCCTAATGGCAAGAACTCAAAAAACCCCTTCACGCACAGAAGGCAGCACGTGCACAGCGGGAGGGAAGGATGGAGGAGGTGACAATGCTGCCCGGATCCTTAGGCTGCAAACCCTAGTGTCTTTCAGACAGCATCACCCCAAAAGCTTGTCAGGAACCCAGCACAGGGCTCCGCCGGGCACCACTCCCAAAACAGCCGCTGCAAACAACAGCTGTGTTCTCATCTTAGCCCATTAAATGACTGAGAAAATCTTGGCTTTGGTGATCCCAACATCAGCGCCTTTCCTCCCTGTGTGCTGCTCCCACTACCTTCACTCAGCTGGTCCCCATGTCACGGCTGCTGACCCTGCAGGATAACAGCCTTGGGGACGCCTGGATCCGAGAGCCCCGGGCTCCCACCCGCTGCGTGTCCCGCTCCCGCGCTCCTCTAACCTCCACGGGGCAATTCTCACCGGGGCTGTTCTTCCTGGCACGGAGACGTTCATTACAGAGCCCATCACCGCAGCGCCGGAGCTTGGGCACCTTCCAACCCACCAAACACACTCGCAGCCTGAAACTTTCCCTCCTTCCAAATCCCCTCAGCGCAGGGAGCGGCAGCACCAGAACCGCACCAGCCTTTCCCGAGGAGTAACCCCGCCCTGCACCGAGGACGGCACCGGGGGCTCTGCCCGTTCCCCCGGCGGGGCCGCTGCCGATCGGAGCTCGGCAAGTCTGCCCCTGCAGGAAA
>JBAFWW010048879.1:14483-29341 GCA_036873685.1 Agapornis canus
GCTTATAGCAGGGGGGTTGGAACTAGATGATCTTAAGGTCCTTTCCAACCCTAACGATACTATGATTCTATAAACTATGTAAAATGTGCCCCTCTGGATGGGGAGTGCAGGAAGAGCCAGCCATTCTGCACCCTTCTGCTCTGACACCCTGCTCCCAGCATGGCTGTTGCCTCTTACTCAGTGGGAAAGTACAGAGATCATTTAGGAGGTAGGCAGGGCATAAATTTAAAGCCAACATTGACACAGTCAGGGGAGGACTGAAAGCCTGAGACCTGGGTCTCCTGTTCCTCCCCAGGGTTGCCCACACTCCCTGTCAGAACCATGTCCAGCTCCCACCTTGACACATGGGCCAATGAGACAGGCTGGCAATGAGCTCTGGAGAATAAAGCTGCACAGTGTGGCCAGAGTTTCTTTTGCCATTTTCCTCTTCTGCCTTCAGCATGCTTGAGGGAGCCTGTGCAATGAGCCTGAAGATGCTCAGGGAAGCTTCCCAAGAAAGCATACACAACCACATGCTATTGGGAGCCTGCAATTGTGTGTAATATAGACATGGAACACCAGATATGAATATGGGTGTCTGGGCCAATAGTCTAATATTAGAAAATATGAAGGGAGGGGAACCTATCCCAGGGTACAGGTAGATTTCTGATCAGCCTTCTCTATCGACATCCTGACTACCCACCACAGCCTTGGGCTCTGTGAGTTATCACTGCCCTGGGAAGATGCCCAGCTGCTGGGGATGAGTAGGTATCAGGTGAAGTTCAACACTTAGCGTCTGGGTGCTCAGGAACACCATGAGGTGCCCATTTGTAGCACAACAGCAAATACTACCAACAGTGGAAGTGGGGTTCCAAGAAGTAGAGAAGATGAAGCTGTCAATATACAGGGTACTAGGCCTGAAGATTAAGCTCCTTCCAAATGAGGACATGAGAGTGAAGTGCATGTCTGCCTTATAGTCTGAAAATATTCAGTGTTAATGTGGGTTTCCCATACCTTGACTTTAGAAGCCACCATCTGCAGAAAATGCTCAGTAATCTCATCTTCCATCCTGTCTAGAAATCCATTTACTTTAACATCCTGACCAGTGCTGGCACTGTAAATGTATGTTAGCTTACACCAGATGGCCCTGTTAAAAAAAGGATATGGAAAGTATTGATCAGATGAAATCAATGAAATCAGGCTGTTCTTTCAGATTGAAACTCTTCCTACTGTGACCAAAATGTCATTAAATGGAATGGACACATGCTCAGGTCCAGGACTAGCTCAGTGGCTTGCATATGTGCACCAATCTTTTGGATGGCTCTCATTAAGATACTGCCACAAGGACACAAAAGCTCAATGCACACAGATGCCACTTGTACCCATCACCAGTGAGTTTAGATAAAAAGTCAGTATTCCAGGAAGGAGTAGGCATGAAGGGGCCTTGACAAACGGGGCTGGATGAACATCCTATGTGCCTCTGACACCCTACAAATACAAGACAAGCAATTATCTCCCATCAGAACAGCCCTCAAGTCAGCAAATCCTGGTTAAAATGGTCACCAGCTTGAAAGTGGACATTTTACTGTCTGGAAAAACTCAGTGTGTAACTTCATTCTCAGAATCACTGTAAAGAATTACATAAAAGAGCCTCACAAGTATTCAAGTCTAGGATTCAGGACCAGCAACATGCAAATACAACAAACAAAACTTAACACAAGGCTCTGATGTCGAGTAAGCTCTGTGCATATGCTGGATTTGGGCATTTTGCTGACTCCAGAGATCCCTGGATAATTTTACACAGGAGGAAGAGAAACAACCTTGTTTTCTTCATCGCTTCAAGCACTCCTCGAATTAGCTCATAGGTGCAAACAGCCTCCCCCATCCTTCTGCTCTTTATTGCTTCCCCCCTTCCTAGCAACCCCAGGGAAAGCCTGTCATGTTCAGCTAGGTTTCAAAGCACTTAAGCTTGGGCTTACCCTGAAGTGCACTAGCACATGCATCTCAGTGCAACATTTATGAGGCTTTCTTAATGAAGGAGAATGAGGCCAGGGAAAGGAACCACAAACAAAACACATGGCAGGCTTGGCCAGAATAATGTTCCCACATGCAACATAGCACTGATGCCTGCCTCAGTGTCATGGGTACCAGGGAGAGTGAGACGGTGGACCACAGGATATGGCCCCTGCACCTGCAGGGCCTGGGAGCAGGCAAGATGCAGCAGCATGATGCTGCCAAGGCAGCAATCATGGCCCTGACCACAGGTACAGCCCCTATCTGAGTCTGCCTCTCCCGGGACAGCACTGAGGGGTCTTGCTGACTGCAGCTGGTTACTTCCATACTTCAGGGCTGGCGTGCATGGAGCTGGATGACCAGCTCCAAGGAGGCAAGGCTGACCCCATAGCAGAGTCAGAAGGAAATCAGACCGCAGAAAATTCATTTCACTTCCCATGCCACTAGAGCCTGGTTTCTAACCTGAGAATGCAGCAGTTCTCCAGGATCCATAAGCCACTGCAGATCTCTGGGCAGCCATCAAGCTGGAGAAAGGTTCTTACTTCATTTTCATAGCTAAAATAAAACAGGGAGACACATCTTTAACTGGTGTGCTTCATTACACATCTGACAGCATCAGCTCAACAGCAAATGGAAGAAACATTGCATGACTATTTGTCTTTTCAGCATGCACAGTTTCACTCCCCAAGATGGGATCTACAGCAGGACCAAGCCTGGACAGTAGCCACACGGTTGCTCGTCTTTCTGGTTGTTTTTAGGTCTGAGCCTCTTCAGAACATCCCCAAGGCTTTAACCTGTCAAGACAAGTCCAGGTGCACTTTATTCCCTCAGCTTTACTCCAACAGCAGATGCTGAGCACATGAAGAGCAGTGAAGTGCTGCCTCTCCAGTAACAGCTGGGTGGGAAACAGCCATCAAACTAAAGAAGGGCAATGGCAGATCCAGGTGAACAGTGCATCACCAGTTGCTTTATTAGGATTTCTTTCATTTAGGCACTGAGGATATTGCCAAGGAGGAGACAGCATCTTTCCTACCTCTCCAGGAACCTCAGGCACTCCTCCAGGCATACAGCTTCCACCTTCTCACTCAAGCTCTCACTGACATGCCAGGCAGCCTCCGTCTTCTCTGTTAGTATCTGTAGATTTCAAGGCATGAGAGGAGAGCAGGCCAAAGCCATTTGTTCCCTATGCAGTGAGCAGGAGTGCATCCTATCCCTCATGCTGCTGCATATCCCTCTACCTTCTGGGCAACAACTTCAGTTTTGGGTTTGAGAGCCCTTGTGGAAATAAAAGTCATTTTTAGGAGTGGTTTTAATGCCTGATCCTCTGCCTTTGCTACTGTCACTTTCATTGCAGTCAACAGGCTGGGGTCAAGCCCTGTGCTTGGGGAAGAGCCTATCCCTATAGATGTTCTCTGCTAGCCATGTCCAGCCTGGCAGCTCAGTCAAAGACCTGCTATCTGCAGAAGCACCCACACTTCATTGTGATACCCTCACAAACAAACCTGGGCTCAGATGCTGTAAAGAAGGTGAGGCAGCTCTCACTGCCCTGCTCCTGACCAGGGATGACTGAAGAAGACAGGCATCATGTCCCCAGGCACCACCTCTCACACCTGACACAGCAATGCATGTTAGACCCTGCAGTGTCTGTCCCCACCTGGGTAGCCCAGGTGCCTGTGGGACATGGGCTGTGCCAGACAGCCAAAATCCACTCCATGATGGGCAGCCTGGAGCAGGTGGTAATGTAAGGCTGCCCATTAGTTGCTCCTTGGAAACAAAAGCTTGCAAGGGGAGGAGAGCCAGATGGATAAATGGAGACAGATGGACTCATACACTGCTCTCTCCCAGTGTTTTGGGAAGCCCCAGCCACAGACAAAGGGTGACTCACATTGGGAATGGGTTTTTCCACTGCTCACAACAGATGTAGAAGTTCACCCAAATGGATGGGATAAAATATGCCAGCCCAAAGTGTCAGGAAACCACAGCTGATGAGTTTCCATGACACCTTGTTCATTTTCTATCTGATCTGTAAGCATCACCCTGAGAAAACTGATGAGGAGGAGGTAATTTCATAAGGCTTGCCTATTTATCCAGGCTTTTCCATCATCTGCCCCAGAGCATCCTAGCCTGTCAGTTACATACACAACAGAGCAAAACTTGACCATGCTGGAGCATGGCCAAATGTTGCAGATAGGAGAATTACAGCATTCAGCCAGGCTTTGACCTGATTCCCATTAGAAACTCCTGTTCTGTCAGCTAAAAGCGGGAAACAAAAAGCTAGAATCTACCCTAGAACAGGTACATCACTGAGTACATCACTGCTCCACCACTCCAAGGGGATGGGGCAAGGTGAGGGGGGAGCAGTCCTCTCCGTGAGCTCTGCACATGGCCCCTGGGTCTGAGTTGGGTCAGAAAAGCCTCTTTTTGCCAGATGAAGCTGTATCCTTTCCAGCAAGGCCAGCTGCTATTGATCTGCAGTGCCCACTACCAGCCTCCAGCAGGGTGCCTGAGGTTGTCTGCCATCCCAAAACACCACGGGGCTACTTCCCTCTCTTGTGACCTGAAACAGGACTGCTGCTGTGGTGGTGGCAGCAAAGAAGGATACAGTCAGGACAGCCACAGCCTGTCCCTGACCTCTGGCATCGCTTGAGCATGTAAACCCCAGGATGTATTTTAAGCCTTTTGAGAGTCTTCATCCAAATGCCCTCTGGCTGTGCTATGTACTGCTCAAACACCAGCAGAGCATGCTTCTGCAATGCCCTTTGTGCACTCGCCTTCACTGTGCTCTGCAGTAGTCCCTTGCACTGCCTACCCCATCAGGGCAGCAGTCACATTTGCAGTGCCATGTATGGGGACCTGCCATGGCTCAACAGCTTTCACTGGGCTTATGGAGGTGCTTTGCAGAACGTACACCATGACTTCACAAACAGGTTACACGAAAATACACGTGAATACATAAAAATGCAGCTTCAGGTTGAATCAGCTAATCTCAGCTCATCCTTTTTTACGTGGTTTAGTTCTCTTTACAAATGCACAAGACAAAAATGAGTCTGGGAGCAAAGAGATTCAGTTTAAGGATGGCAGCTAACTTGCAAACATTTAACACAGTGAGCTTAGCCCAAGACATGCAAAACTGGGTCTTGCCAAATACCTACATACTTGTGCCCCAAACTACGAGAGCTTTTCAGTCCCCACCAGTTTACCTGAATCACTGCAGCATCTGTACAAGGGGGTTTTCCAATATCAAAGGCTTCTTTCAGGGCTTTCCCTACTTCCTTCTAGACATTAAAAGAACAGAGAAAAAACAGTTGAGATACAATGGCATTCCTTGAGAGTTAGGTTTCCCAGCCTATCCTTATGCATTTGGACTAGACGAATTTCTGCCTCTAGTTTTTGGCTGTCTCATTTAACCCAAAGCCTGGCTATTTTCCAGTTGACCTAATAACATTGTTCTGTTTTGTTCTACATTGTTTGTTTGAGTTTGAATGATTTGCAGCTTCCTTTCATCCCAGTGTCAGCTTGGGTTATCTACAGTCTTCCCTAGTTAGCTTAGCTCAGATGAAGGCACCCACACAGCAAAACAACACTTAGACATAACTCTATGCTGCCAGCTACTGTAGCTGAGATTTTCCACCCTTCCTAGCTCCAACCAGCACCCACATAAACCAGCCAGTGTTAATTAAAAGCATTCCCTCACTTGAGCTGGGGACTTGTGAGTGCCAAGAGGAGTTGGGTTTGTGTTTAGAGCTACTGTCATGGTGAGATGAGCCCCATGAGGCTGCATGCTGGGAAATTTCCCAAGACTTGGCTGGCTTATGTTAGTTTGAATGGGCTGTAAAACCAAAACTAACGCTGCAGAGAAAGGGCTCATTGCTTAAAACATGATCTGACCTTTCTAGAAGCACAGAAGTCTGCCTCACTTGTTTGTTCTTTCATCCATCTTTCATCCATCTTCCTCCAAGGAAATAGGAAGAATGTAAAATCTGATCTTCCCTTTCTGTCTGATCTTTTCTGGCTGATGAATTAGGAAATTTGTGGCTGTCACTTAAGAATTTCATCAAAACTATACTCAAAAAACTGCTCTGCGTACTCACTGGAGTGTTCATCAAAGGCACAGAAGCAGTTGTAAACAGCCCAAGAAGAATTCCTTTCTTCCTGAGTGCCATCACCTGACAGGGAGCAATTGTGTGAACACAACGTGCTGAGATAACATATCCCAGTTGAGCTACACAAACACTTCTAGCCTGCCACAGTTGCACAGTAAAATGTGTCAGCTTAAGCCAACATGAAGATCTTGCTCCCCAATGGGACAAAGCATGCATTTAGATAGTAACTGCAAGGCAATAACTTGCTGAGCCAAGGTGCTTAGACACATCAGATGATGCGTCTGAATTACTACAAGCACCTCAGGCACCAAAGCTCCAATGTGGACAGGACCAAAATTTCTGCTGTAATAAACAGGCCCAGTTTCCTCCTTGTTCCTCCCTGTCAGACCAAGACACAGCACCCCATGTTGCAAAGCTTTAGATTCATGGATGGCCAGCTCACCTGTGCTGACCGCCCCACCAACCACTTCCTCTTGGAAAATGCAGAGGGCTGAGTAATAGATTGTGTCCTTCATCTGTCCAGCTGCTGCTCTAACACATGCAAGAACTTATCATCCTTGAGACCCCTACATTGTTATTGAATGAGGTCAAAATTGGCTAAGATGCTCAACATGGGTGGGAGTGCACCGCCAACACAGCAGCAGGCAGGGGGGCAGAACAACCACATAGCCTTATTCATTTGGAGAGGAGCAGGGCCTCAGCCCAAACTCCAAAGCACGTGAACTTCTCACTCCTCCTTTTGTCTACTTGACAATATGAAGGGAGGGGAAAAGACGCAAACCCAAGTGGTCCTTTGCAGGCCAGTGTAAACCTGCCTTGAGTTTTTGTCCATGTGTGCACGTCTGGCCCTGCCATTTCTGGACAAAGAGACAGCTTCGAGCTGAGGCTACGGAAGCAGGCGACAGAAGGTTCATTTTCTACCTCTCAGTACCAGAATGAACCCTGACATGATGCTGGAGGGTTTGCCTTACACTCATGTAAAATTCCCCACTACAGCAAGGCAGTGACAGATCAACACCCAGTCGATGGCACCATCATTTCTAGTTCCCCGACCTTGCAGCCTCAGAAGGCACAAAGCCCCCTTGCCCTAGACATGTGCAGCCTGAGGGAACACGGCCTCTATGCAGCGCTGGCTGAGCTCCCCACAGTGGTGTTTGGAAGTGGTTTTGAGCCCCATGTGGCATCTAAGCTCTCAGCACCTTCAGATGTGGTCAGAGTTCTCATCACTGATTTCTGTTTAAGGAGCTTTCGGTTTGCACAGGTATCAGGCTGGCACTCCCAGTGACAAGCCAGGTATTCACAAGCAAAGCAAACCATGGCTTATTCTGGTCAGTCTCTTTTAGAAAACTTAGTCATCCACTAAAGTGACAAAACACACGCTGGGAGATTTACAGTCATGATTACATACTACAGTCACTCAGAGATAACTGACTGGATATTTGCTCAATAGCAGCTTCCTGTGTATTTGGAATAAGGAAGGGCTGGAGTATCCTAGAAGAAGAAATAAAGGGATAAAACAGGTTTTATCAGCTATTCCACTGAGCTGAGTAAAGAGACATCCATCATTTTTCCATATGGAGTTCGCTCATCTCTACTTAATCTCATCAGCTTGAACCTGGAGCTGGTCCTAAGCTGCCCAGGTCTGAAGCAAGCCAAGACTCTGCTGTGCCATACACTCCAGTAATTCCAGCTCTGTTTTCTATGCACAATGTGGCACTGTGTAGAGCTGCAATGCTCTACATCCAAGGTGGCACAAAATAATGCAGGCAACTCAGGGCAGCATAGTACAACCACGGCCAAATCTAGGTGAGCCTGCCCTATGAGTGGTGTATCAGGAAAACAGAAAGCCCATGGTTAAACAAAAGCTTTCTCCAGCTCTTACATTAGAGTGAACAAAAAATGTTAAGTTCTCCATCACTGTTAGTCAGCATCTTTGAGGGCTTGTGAATGACCCAGTGACTTGCTCTAAGGTAACCTTAGCACTACCCTGAGTAGTCATTTCCTCCAATGAAATAGGTTCTAAAAACAGACCTTAAGAACATGTGGTCTTCCCCAGGGTAATGATTAGAAACAGGCCATAGGGATCCTGGATGTTAAACCCTGAAATCAGCAGGCTTTAAGGATCCTGTCACCAGCTGGCTCCTCTATTTCCATGTCTGTGACTACCTTCACACTCTCCTTCAGGGAATAGGTCTTGAGGAAAATATCTGCAATTCAGACTACTTTCCCTTGGTGATTCAGCAGTTTGCCATGGAATTTCCCCTCCTCTGCTCCCCAGGGGCTGGTGGAAAGGGAAAGCAAGTGACATGAGTATGGTAACCCCTGCTGCTGCATTTTGGCTTTAGCTGAATCTAAGAGGCCACGCTGAGTTTTCCAAATAGCATGGTTTCCCCTGGAGCTCCCCGTTGCTACAACACATCTTCCCTACTTCATCTGTATTCCATGTGCCTCAACAACATGCTTCAAAGGGGGAGCTTTGCTGAGAAAAGAGAGAGATGCTGCAGCCCCAGAGCTGAGGTCAGCAGTGAGATCACAAGGCAGGAAACCCTGCTCTGACCTTACTTGAGGGCTGTGCCGGGTGTGCAACAGCTGCTGGATTGCTTGTGCTGGGCTCTGGAAATAATTGCTGTAGCCACAGCAGTGTCAGTCCAGCAGGATGGGGAGGGCTGTGAGGGTTCCACATGCAGACAAAGCCTGCAGCCTCAATATCCTGCATAGCTGAAGCAAAAGGGCTATTAAAACCCCAACTGTTGCACACTGTGGGCTCATTAGCAGCTGGAGAGAAGATGAATAGCATCTTGAAATGGCCCTCAACAAGGAAGTGGATCTCACCCATAGCCCCCTTTCTTCCAGATACATTGGCTTCCGAGCAGAGTAGATTTCAGCAGTAAAAAGATGCATCAGAGAGACAGAAGGAGATTTGCAAATGTCCCAGCATCTCTTTGCTAAGCAGCAAGGGCAGGGCAGCATCCTTTTGGCAGAAGACAGCCATGGAGCTGTGTTCTGGGCTCTCTAATGAAACTCGGTCACAATGGAGAGCTTGGATTCAAGCACACCTGAGCCGAGCTGGCTCATCTAGCAAGGGAGCAGTCAATTTAACAGCGGGAGATTTAAAACCATGTGAATAAACCAGGCAGATGGGGTAAAACTCCTCAGTTCTTACCTTGGCGACTGCAAGTAACTTGTCCTCAGTCTTCAAAACAATCCACAGGAGACACCATGCACCAAAGGAAAGGCTGTGCTGGGAGGTCTGCCTGGGTCTCAGACATGTCTCATGGCCACTGTGTACAGAAACAAGAGCAGAGGGGCAGCTTCCCACTGCTCCACAGCCCATCACCCCCTGGGTACCCCCTGCTTGGCTCCATGGCCTCATGCCAAGCAAATGCAGTGCCCTGCAATCACCCAGTGGTGTTTGCAGTGCCGGGGCTGCTGCAGCATGGGATTTATCACCATAACCTTTTGTCAGCTGTTCTTCTGTGCTCTTTCTTTTCCTTCTTCCTGTATTTGCTGCCCAAATTACACATTTTGCTCATTGTTTCCCTTTCCCCTTCCCTCATTGCTGCTGCTGAATTCCTTCATGGCAGAATCGCCCAACCACACTTTCATGGATACACCATTTTGCAAGTGTCACGTATTCTCTCTGAATGAAACAAGAAGCAGCTATATATCAGGACAACTGCAACTACACATGAGCTTTCATTAGGGTTGTAACTGTACTCAAGGAGGAAAACCCAAATAGTTAAGTTTGGCATCTCTGCTGTTTTCAGTTCCACTTTCTTCACTATATTCTGACCTTACTACACTCATGGGCTGCTCTTCCCTTTCTTTTTCATTGAAGGAACTCATCATTTGCATAACACATTTGTTCCTGTCTTTGAGCTTTCCTTTATACATTTAGATTACATACTTATTCACCTCCAATTCCATGCAAGTTTTCAATATTCCATCAATCCATCACTCTAAAATGTTACCATTTTAAAAGCAGCACTAGAATGGGGGTATCCTAGCCACATAGCTCCCATGGAGGTGTTCAAGGACAGGTTGCACAGAGCCTTGGGTGACATCTGATCTATTTAGTGTGAGGCATCCCTGCCCATGGCAGGGCGGTTCGAACTTGATGATCTTAAGGTCTGTTCCAATCTTAACTATTCTATGATTCAATGATTCTGAGTACAACATGCACCAGCATGTACTCACCACCCTGCTTCCCTGGTGAGGGGAAGACCCCACGTGATGGAACTGCTAATCAAGCATTTATAAGTGTAATCAATACCAGGAACAAAGGATGGAATCTTGCATGGAAGCAGCCAAAGGGGCTGAAAACTATTAGGGTATAAGTAGATTAGAGCTGTAAAATAGCAAAGTAACCATGGACGCAAAGAATCAACCACCTCATCTACCACTGTCACACAAAAAGACATCACAAGAAAGCTTCAGGCTTTGATGACACCCACGGGCTTTTAATTAACATTGAGACAAAAGGTCCCAGATGTGCTGCTCTTCAGATCATGGGGAAAGCCACATCCATTTTCTCAACCTTGGGCAGGAATTTAATAGCCTGCTATATGCTTTTCTTGTGATCTAAACGCTAATGCAGGAAGTACAAAAACAACTGGCCAAACTACAAGCCAGATAAAGCAGCAAGAGAACCATGGAGCCAACAAGAAAAGTCTGCAGAGCACCACGATGACATAAAGGCAAGAAAAAATTATTCTGGGGTAACTGAAGTATCATGGACCTTGCTAAACAAGTCTTAATACAAGAACAGAAACTGGTGAAGAAAGCAGGACACCGTGCATGTCCAACAGGATTCCAGCAGAGAAATAACTGCCTACCTCTGGTAAGCCCCTGAGCCCAATACCAATGGCTTAGAAAAAGGCAGTACTGCAATGTAAAAAGGATCTGATTCTGAGAGCACAGACGATAAAGCAGGCAGTGGGCAAGTCTAAACTTAACAAGAGTCCTGAATATCACTGCCTTACCAGGAAGCAGGGATCATGCTTGGAACTGAATAGAGACAGAGGAAAAATGTACAGAAAAGGAAGTCCTTCAAACATACCTTTTGTATATTTTAAGGCCCCATTCATAAACTAAAAGGCATTGGCTGAAGCTGAAATGGGTACTCTCAGTAAGTGTGGCTAGGTGAGAAGACAAAGAGGCATGACAGCAGTAGGCATAGGTGCTGAGAAGTCCTGCTTCCTCAAAGACACCACTTCCATGCTCCAGGCTGGGGAGAAACGACGTTTCCAGTTGACTCAGATGCTGTTTTAATGCATTCTCACTTGTGTTAGCAGAGGAACTCAGCGGGGGAATCTGGGCTGTCATGTACTGTATTAGCTGTTCCTCCAGTTCTTTCCTCCAGAAGTTTGGACTCCAGGTGGAAAGAGGCCCAGTCTCTTGGTTGCTGCCAAGCCACTCTGCTTCCTTCTGCTTCTCCCACTTTAGTGATTCCCCCACTGACTGCAGTGGCTCCAGGAACATCCTACCACTTCCACAGAGCGCTTCGCCCACCACAGTCCACATTCGTTCAGCCAGTAGCTTATAAAGTGATTCAGACTTTCCCATCTCGTCGTTTCCAGAATGCTCCAGATTATAAATATGATCACAAGCTTCAAGAAATTTTCCTTGCTCAATGAACTCACAGATGGCTTCTTCTGCAACACAGAGAGTAACAAGACAACTTAATGTTTCTTCACTCCTCTATAGGACCCATCACTTCAACAACTGAGTACTGAAGCATGTAGTTTATAAGTATCCCAAAATCCCCAAAACCTACTCAAGATCACCTCCCATAAGGTCTAGCACTAGCACCTCTCAGTTTCTTCAGTGCAAGCAGTTTCTTTCTTCTTGCTTTCTTTCATCCTTTCTCCTCCAAGCTAACTAAGCCTGCAGGCTAGCCATCTGTAGCTTTCTGCCATCATCCCAGCAGACCTCCTCATGTGGGCAATGCAGGTTCATTAGTGACCATGAATGTATCTTTTGTCCAGAAGGAAAGCATTAGAGAAGGGACATCTTCTGCAAGAGCCAACAGGTGAAAGTCAAGCCTAGAAGGAAACCTCTGCCTTCTCTGCAGAAACCCTGGCAGGACCAAAGTGCTGCAGGCTGTTTTGTGAGGTTCCTCCTGCCTGTTCACAGTCTGGTAGGGTGTCATTCCTGCCAGTGAGTTCTTGACTTAGACTGGGCCTGCACAGCCCTCTCCTTGCCAGGACTTTTCAACCAGGCCAAATGGCCAATGTGCTATTTTGCCCAAAGGTGAAAATCAGAAGGTGGGCCACCTATCTGCACTGTCTCAGCAATGGGAATTCATGTAACCTCCCCAAGACTTCCATGTCTGCAAGAAGCCGTGGTGACTGAGCCACTGTCCTGATCACCAGACACCCCACCAAGACAGAGAAGAAATCCTTGAAGTTCAGTAGTTGCAAGAAGTGTTCCACCAGTGCTTGTTTCTAAAGTACCTTACCCACCACAGCCAGCCCACCACTGACAGTTCAATGTAATTTCACTACAGCTGCAGATTCCATCCTATGCATTTTATAGATGACAAACATGAGCAATACAGGGTTAAGAAGATTTGTCCAAAGGTATCTGGAGCAGAGCCCAGAGGAAAAATCAAACCTGATGTGAACCCAGGGAAAGTTAAACAAGGCCAGAAGCAGTGGGACTCTGAAATGCGTTCAGGATACAGCTTTGGGTATAGAGTGAAGAATGAGAAACATATGAGCTTCCGCTATAGAATCATAGAATACCAGGTTGGCAGGAACCTCAAGGATCATCTGGTCAAACCTTTCTTGGCAAAAAGCTATCACCTGTACCTTCACTTTCATCTATGAAAACACCTCATCTATGTAGTAAGAATTAAATCAAACAGGACTGGAGGGACAAATGTGACACAAAATAGAGAGGGGCTGATGCAAAGATCTTCAGCAAAGCAATGGGCAAGCTGCTCCAGAGGGGTCTAACAAGCTGCATTTATCCTACCTCAGTACAGGCAACACACAGGAAACGCTTACTGGGAACAATTAATCCATGTACAACCCACCTCCCCCTGCTCGCCTGTGGAAGAACAGCACAGTCACACTCAGCAGCGTGTCAGTCACAAGTACACTGTTTTTCTCACAAGACATATCAGGAGTCTTTGCAGGGATAAAAATAAGAACAGCAAAGAGAAGTACTTGAGAGGCAAAGGGCAAGTGAAATACAGAACAAGAACTCAGGTGAAGGCTGGGGAGGAGGAAAGTGTAAAGCACCTACTCCAGAAACTAACAAAGCCAAGAGCCTGCAGTGCTGGGAGAGGCAGAGAAGGTCCAGGACTGGATCCAGAGATAACTTCAAGGTTACCTGCAGGCACCCCACCCTCCGCTCCCTTCCCACTGGTTGCCATCTTCAGCAAATCCCCTGCCATCTCCACACCACCAGCCTTCTCTTCCGCTGCCTCTTTTCCACTGGCCACCACCTTCAGCAATTTTCCTGCCATGGTTTTCAGCTTCCCTCTCCTCTTTGCTTCCTGATGCTTCTTCTCCTCATGCGTGGCCCTGGGCAGCATCCTTGCTTTTTCCCCAGTCACTTTCTCCCACTTGCTGCCTCTTCCTGCAAAGGCTCCCCAGAAATACTTTGTCTTCCTCATCATCCAAGCAGACTCAGACACCTTCTGTCCAACTGAGAACACTATCAGACAACAAGAGTTAGCAATGTTAGAAAACCATGCAAGGTGATCTTAGCAGCTCTCTGCCAGAGAAGTCATTTCTCCCAGAGATGTATTTTCTTTCTGTGCAGCTACAGGCTTCAGCAGCCTTTAAAGAACAGGAACCTGGTTCCTGCCCATGCTGGGTGAGGACATTTTCATAGGCTGCCTGCCCTTTATGTACTTTCTCTCTCTCTTCTAGGAAAATGATGTCAAGCCCCCACCCCAATCTAACCACGAGCACTGGGGGAAAGCCAGCGGGATTTTCAGCGTTTTCTAAATCACTAAAGCATCTCTGTGTGCTGCCAGTTGTTTCAATGACAATCTCCTCAGTGTAAGGGAGTTGATTATTAATAGTTTCTATGAAGAGCTTATCACTTTCCACCCATGCGCCCCAGCTGCACCTGAGCTCTTTCTTGGCAAGGAAATTGTGCCTGGCTTTGTAGCCAAATTTTTCCTCACCTCCCAGCAAGCCTGGTATTAGTCAACAGGGAAGTAAAGCCCTGGAGAAGGACGTTGGTCTTCTTGTTTTAGCAACACCATTCAGAGGAGATAAGAGCGATCTTAGCCTTCTGCATTCTGCAATTTGACAGCAACTATATATACTATTTCATACTATTTTACATTTAAACACACACGTATATATGTATATATATATATATATATATAGATGGCATAACATTGCAGCAATACAGCTGTGTATGCACACATATAGGTCTATTCACCAGCCAACATCCACAGTGAAGAGAAAGAAGTATGCCCACTGAGTGCAAGGACCGTACTGGCGAGTCCTTAGAGCTGCTAAAGGTTCTAACCACAGACCTCAGAACACAAAGAAAACCTTTCCTACACAGAAAGTACCATTTAACTCAGGAGCATAGATTTTCAAGAAGTCCTTGCATTGCTGTGAGAAAGGCACCTCACTTGGAGATGAGCTGAACTGCTGCCCTTACCATGCTCTCTTGCTAGTTACAAACTGGGTTTTATTTCTCCATTCCATTACCATAAAAATGAAATCAAGGACTTGGGCATTGTGTGCAGTTCTGGTGTCCTCAGCATCAAAAGGACATGGAGCTGTTGGA
>JBAFWW010048880.1:7841-18563 GCA_036873685.1 Agapornis canus
CTGGGAGAATATGGAACAATTAAGTAATTGCTGTTTTTACTAAGTAAAGCAGAAAATTATAGCATATCAACAGCCAAGCCTGTTTGTTGCCTGGGAAGAACCATTTGTGTTCCAGTTTGGGCTTTTTTACTCATTTGAAGTCTGTGCCTCAAAGCACATTAAAAGCATTTTAATGATTATTATGGGTTTATGTCCTTGTATACATTTGAAGTCTAGAAATATAACTGGGGGGAAGGGAGAGGAAAGCAAAATAAACAAATCCAGTCAAATTTTCTGTATTTTTAAAAGTGAAACTTGAAGGAAGATGCAGCTCTGAATTAATGCCTTAGAAAACATGTAATTCTTTTCAGAGAGCATGTATTGTATTAAAAACCTGCCTTGGTTTATCAGAAAAGTGTGTGGCTATATGTGTGTTTTCTTAGCTACATTCAATTCTCTTCAAAAAGACGTCCACCAGAATAGCCCTCTTTAGGGACAGTGTTTCAGGGTTGACAAGAACATTAAACCATATTATAATTATCTCTTCAATGAAAACACGGCTTTGTAGTAGAAGCAATGCACAGTTCTCAAGGCGAGTGCTATTAGGCTGTATGTGTTTTCTTGGAAGGAGATTCATGGAAAGAAAAAAGCTTTATAATTTACTGGAAGGAAAAAAATACAGAGGACATGTCATGCATAGCAAAAGGGATTTTACAAAGAAGGCACTAAGTTGAGTGCCTCACTTATCTTCAAGAATGCTTCTACATAATAAGTGTGGGGATCAGTTTAACACAAGCTACAATATAGATATAAGACATGCATGCAGTTCTCTGTGACTATTCATATAGATAACTGCAAAAAATGGTCTATAAAGTAAGGTAAATATAAAGCAATTGCTTCCTGCGCCATAAATGAGTTCTGCCTCATTCTTTGAGAGGTCACTGCTGAACAGCACACATTCTTATCACAGTTCAGATAATAAAATCTGTTATTAACGTGAATACAAAGGTCTTCTAACTCATCTTCCACATGTTTTCTCAAATTAACCTGGCAACTGGAAAGTATCAGTTCTGAAACAGCAAGTAAAGTTACGAACTGCACCAAGAAGATTTTAACATATACATAAATGTACGCCTATGGGAACACGTACTATCCGTACGTGCACATTTGGATTTATTCATTCAGATTTAAACAAAAACCCAAAAGAATACTAAAGATTTTTTAACACTTTTACAAATGCATAAATTATTTTAAAACAGATATTTTTTCCTTGTTTGCAAAAATAAGGTTGCAACTTTGTCTTCTTTAGTACATTGGCAAATGGATAGATTTTAATTCCTTAAAACATAACGAACTAGAGGAAAGAAACAGATTATGTTAACCAACAGTTTATGTATACCCTGAATGCAGAAAACATTGACAATAATATGAAAATCATGTGCACAACATACTAATGGAGCGTTGTAAAGCTGTTGTGCACATGCAAGTCCAGGCACACACAGGCGTAAGCACAAAAGACAACAGCCCCACGAAACAGCTACCAAAAATATACCCGATTGGCCTAATACTAGACACAACAGCTTGAGCATTCTTAGGGAAAAAAAAAAAAGTCAGAAACTCACCAAATCTTGGTTTTAAAAGCATGCAAAGTATCCAGAGAGAGAGCATTCGGAACAGTCAATTACTTTCACATTTTGTCCCAGGACTTTAAAAGTTAAAGGCATAGTTCTGCCAATTGTGAGATGCCCCATCCAGCACAGACCACCCACAACTACTGATTTTCCATCTGGTGAACAAAACAGACATCTCCCTAATTATTTTTAAAAAGGTTTTTTTTCCTAGCATACTTCCTTTATTTGTCTGTGACCTGGAACTTAATGGAAAACCTGGTAGATGCCAACCTCATTTCTTGTAATGAAGCATCTTATTTTCCCTACTTTAGGCACGCTTATTTAAAGGCTGTTTAATAGAAAGCTATTACCTAAGCCGATCTTTGATAGGACCTGAATTACTAAATAGCTTGAAATTAGAACAACTTTATATCAAACCCTAAATGCTCTAGTTGAATATTAACCATTAAAAGTTCTTCCCTAGTATATTAAAACAGAAAGCAACGAGGTTTACAGTCTCATATGCTGGGCTCCCATATTGCCAGTGTCAAAATTTATGCCTTTTTTCAGCAATATGGTTGCCATTGCCAGCACCATGCTTATAAATGCCAACTGTAATTAAAATCTGGCACCCTCTACAAGCATTAAACATGCCTAAAGATTAAAAAAAAATAAAAATCTGTATTTTAAAATACTCTTTGCAGCATATGCATGCTTAAAAAAAAGTTCTTCTGCCAGTTTTAGAAACATCATTGAAAAAAGAATAATGAAAAAGGTCCCAGTTGTCCTGAAAATTCATTTGGAAAAAAACCCACCATATATTGTGCTAATCTTTCATGATGGATGCACAGGAAGGAGAGATGGCAAAACCTGGATTTTTGCTTTAAAAGGATTACAAAGAAATAGGATGTTTAATAATCTGGACCCCAGGCAAACACACAGGGCAGGTAACACACAGCCTTTACCTCGGCATCCTTTACGCTAGCTGGTATAGTTCAGTACACACATAAAGCTCTCGTGGTGAATGCCCAAGCAGGGCTGTGGACTCCAGAGACTGATGAGGGAGATGAGAGATCATGCAGAGAAGAATGGAGGCTGCAGGTTACCCATGGCCTGTTCATGTTAATGGTTCTGGGGGGGGAAACACCATTATGCACTCCCTGATTGCTGCCTCCAGCAGTGAGCAGCAGGCTGGGTGTCTGGTTAAGAAAATCCTCTTCTGGGCTCGTCAACAAGAGAAGTGACTAGCAGGAGGCTCCCGGAGGCCCTGGATACATAGTCAAAACACACAGGGCTTCCTTGGGAAATAGCCATAGGGAAAAGGGGGAGCTGGGGAAACAGGCCATTAAACCCAGCAGAATTTCCAGCCATAAATCCCTTTTCTACTTATTAATAGGCTCCTTCTAAGTTAGCTGGCTTACAGACCTGCTAAAGATGAGACACCTATGTTCATGACAGGCTAAAACCTAAAGGAGCTCCCCAGCAAGGTCAAGCCAGGCACACAGCAGCAGGTGCGTAAACAGCAGAGTGAGGAGCACCCCATGATCTCCTTCTTGGTCTGGCAGCACTGCACCAAGCATTTGTCTCTGTTGCCCTGGTCATTTATCCCAGCTAGGAGGTGAGGAAGAGCCAGCCAGCCATGCTGGCAAATAAGATATAGGAGAAGGACCACCTCTCAGAAAATCAGCACCATTCATGGACTACCTGTGGGGAACAGATGTAGAAAATGAGCAGCCTAACCACTGCAAAACTGATCTTTTAAATAGTCAGCAACAGAAAGTAGTGGGTTTTTTTTCAAAGAAATCTGATGAAAGTCAATGAACTGGCATTTACAGGAGCACCTTCTGATGTGACCAGCAGATGGAGGGGAACCATGATGGTGTCAGAGTCTGAGACACCAAGGACTAATGGCAGCAGGACTCAGTGTCTTTGTAGCAAAGGCACCATGATCGAGATGCTCTCCATCCTGTCCTCCGAATCTCATTGTGCTGGTGCCCGAAGCAACATTTTTCTCGTGATCCTATCAGCAGAAGAGGTAATTAAATTTCATTGTGGGGTGTCCCATTGACCAAATGTTTATGGGCAGGACTGAAAATTTTATCTTCACATTTCACATTCTTGGCTGAATTTCTGGACCGTTATGCCACATTTGCACTTATGTTTATGTTCACGCGTAGGCATTTCAGTTATCAATGACTTTCAGCAGGATGGAATCTTTTAAGCTGCTTATTTAAAAATAACGAGTTAAACTACCAAGCGGGAAATCTTGAGTTAAATAATTAATTTGAATCTTGTTTTCCCATTTAAACGTTTCAGTTATTTTCTTGGAGAAAGGTTAATTCTCAGTTTGTAACCACTAAAGTATGCTGCTTTGTAACTAAATATAGCTTTTACACTAAATTTGGCACTTCTTATTGCTAGCCAGAAGGACAGAGTAGCTCTGCTGATATATATTTAAGCTTTTCTATACCTCATTATGCATATTTTTCAGATTAATTTTACTGGTTTTGTTACAAAATCATGTATGGCACAATTCTTATTTACTAGCTGATCCCTTTGTGTTTACTTATGGTTTATGTTTCTTTGAAAGGAAGCTGGAATGGAAGCTGCAGCAAGACAGTTCATCACTTGCACAGCACTGTTTCAAAGAGGCTAGACTGCTACAGAAAAATTGGGATTTGATTTAAAAATTTATCTATTAAAACAACTTGGTATTACCTAAAATTAGCACTGATCTAGTATTTGGTCATAATATCCTTCAACAGTGTAGTATTTGCAAACCTAATCCTCTCATAATTAGCTTTTATTCACATATTGGTAGAGAAGAAGAAGCTTTTCTGCTTCTTTCAACATCCAATTGGTCAAGTTTGAATAAATTAGTCATTTAACTGAGCTAATTGAATATACTGAAGAAAATATTCTCTTGGCACTTGCAGAAGAGACTACTGATCTCAAAAGCCAACTCAGGACTTCAAAGGCTTCGGGTTTAGAGAATTTAGGCAGTGACTTTCATCAGCTGAATGGTCTGACCAACAACCTGGAAGTATTGTTTCTATTTTGTTTGTTATTTTTTATGATTTAAACAGACTGCCGTAAGCTTAGGCCTTAGCATAATTTTAATTGATGCATTTTAAACAAGAAACACACAAAAATTGTTTTGGTTATTTATTTCTTCATCACTAAGTTTTTACCATCTCACTGACTCAGGGTGCAGCTCTTTGCTTATCATTTAGATTCAGAATTATTTTTTTAATGGAAGAATGTGCCAGCATCACCATTACTAGCAGCAGAAATCAGCAAAACCCGCTTCTCAATACTTGCTATAAATAAACAGATACTTTTATCAGTTGTAGGACAGGCCTGTCAAAGACAGTTTTCAGGCCAACTAGACAGTGGCCTGGAAAAGAAACTGGAAGTGTCTAAAGCATTAACAAACTTCAGCATCTTTCTCTTCTAAACTGATCCCGTTCATGGTTGTGGAGTGAAAACAACCTGCAGCCATCTCTCTCCACACAGATGCATCCACTGAAACAGACGCATCAGGGACGAGGTGAATATTTCAGACTCTGAAGTCAAGGCCTCCAGACAGGTTTGAGGTCTACAGTACCAGAAAGGCTCAAGCTATCACTGGTTTCCCACAGCAAGTTTATATTTGGCTCAAAAACATTTAATGTTGCCATTCCCACTGCATAATGTACATGTAATTTCCTAGAGTCGCAGATTACAATAAAACCCTAAACCATCATGTCTTCATTATTCCTTTTCTGATTCTGCCATTTGTTGGTTCTGTTTTAAGGCTAATAGATAATTTTCCAGGGATAAGTGGTCAAATAAGCTAATAAAAAAATCTACAGCTGCTGAAAGAACTGCAGTCCTTTGATAGCATATGCATTTTTTGGTTTATCTTGTTAAGGAATATCAGTGCTGAGTTCCTGTGGGACAACAAACTGCTAATAGGATGTGCCTTAGATAAGGATACCGACCTTAAAGACAAAGTTGACTTAAATGAACTCTGTATGATTTCTGATATACTCAAAGGAAATCCATCTTAATTGCATAAAGACAACAGTGGACTTCAAATTTGGTTTTGAAATTAGAAACTTGGAAATGCCAAGTCAACTTTCTCACACTGAGCATGTCTTTGGACATAAGACTGGTTTTTATCCATTCCAAATGTTTCAAATCACTGAAGCTACACAATGATTTTCCCTATTTTAAGATTCCATATTGGAATTAAAAAAAAAAGAAAATAAGAAATGCCATGACACTTTTTGGTAAGCAATTTTCATATCTTTCCAGCATGCCTCTAAGTACAGATAAATGTGAAGAGCAGCAAGAGATTCAGGCTTGAGAATGCTCAGGCTGTATTTGTCAGAAAAGGCAAATCGTGGTGAAAGGAGCCCCTTTGAGTTTTAGCCTTAGAAAGCTCTGTAACACCAAAAGCTCTAACACCAGGTCTGAGGTTTTATACCTTCAGACAGAAGAAATCCAGTGCAACCAAATTGCTAGAGAGCTGAAGGGTTTATGTGGACCCAGCCTTGCTGGAAAGAAAGAAACCTTTCCTTCTAAAATAAGACCCTTCCTCCTTAGGTATGCAAAGGGTGAAAAGACCAATTCAACCTGTAACCTTGCCTGTAGATCATCACAACTTTCACCCTAAACTGGGCACTGTTTAGCACCACTGTGCTTCATGTGCTGTGGAACTAACTAGTGTAAACCAGTGAGCAGACTGCATGTAAGTCAAATGTTCACCCACGTTGAAAGATGTGGATGTACATAAGGCATGACAAACAGAACACACGGCAAGAGAGGGACCGTCAGACTGAAAGAGGACATGGGTGAGAAAATGCAGTTAGCCAGCAGCAAAAACAAAAGGGGGGGGGAATAAAACCTGCCCAAACCCAGAAGATCAGAGACCATCATCCTGCAGCAACTCACTGAAAGAGGTGGAGAATTTGGCATTTGTTTTCCTCTTGCACAGCAGCAATTAGCTCCACCAAAATTTTGCTGACTGGCTTCCTTATGGTATGTGAATGTACCCTGCACAACAGCCCTACTAGCTAACAGGTATATAGAAGTATATGAAAGAGGTTATGAAAGAAGGAAAGTCCAGAAAGAGATGCCTATTGCCCTGGAAGACAAGCTTTACTAATCCAACACCATTAACTTTCAGAGCTTCATTCACAAAAATAACTACAGAAGACAAAAAAAAGGGTCAAGGGAAGGACGAACTTAGAAGGAAACCCCAGAATTACAATTTCTGGTGGGTGTGATACCTGAGCAGGTCAGGCTAAACTAGATACAATGCTCTTATTCATCTTGATATAAACTCTCTTGCAACAGGCCATCACAGGAGGCTATCATGTAGCACTAGAAACACCAGAGTCACAATTGTGTGAGAAAAGGAACAACCTCTCATTAAAAATATCATTTTATAGTCTCATTATTTATGGGTACTATGAGACATTGCTTTCAAGTTAAAGTATGACACAGAAGGAAAACATGCTTTTGGAAAATCATGTACTAGTTCTACACTGAACCTCTGGTGAAGCACTAGAAAAGCCTTGCTGCATGGGTCTTGGGCAAAGCTAGCACAGCAGCAGGAGAAAGCACCATCCAACTCTGTATTGTTTCATACAGTGTCACATCTCTTTTCCTGTGCATTAAGCTAGAATCAGATTTACTTCATGTTTTGAAGTCTGGTTGGAGGAGAGAGGGACCCCAGAGCAGCAGCTCATGCTCCGAGCTCCCTGCTTCATTTTATTGTGCCATTTTTTAATTACTCAACAGATGTTTGCTGGTTTCGGTGGAATCACTGGAAAGGTCAAAAAACCGAATGTGCTTAGAAATTAAACTGGCGTCTTATGATCACTATTCATCTGCTCTAGGTTGAGACAGGGCAACGTAGAAAGAAAATCTTGCATTTCCATTGTCACTGAAGCAGCTGTGCCATGAGCAGAAAACCTTAAGCTGCAGAGGGGAGTGCCCATCTGCAAGATTTTACAAGCTCTAAAAGACTCTCACTGTACATAAAGTTTTCAAAACCTTAAGATTAATTACAAGCTCTGCTTTGCACAATGCCTGTTTGAATTACATCCTACCACTAATATTACTTTAAAGCTGTTTTCAAAAGGCTACTGTTGTTCTCACAACGCAGAACACCAAGAATGATTAAAATCTGAATAAATCTTGTTTATTATTTTCCACAATTTACCTATTTATCTAAATACATGTGTTCCTTCAGAGAAATTTAGTTCCCTGCTGCCCAAGCAAAATAGGAGTGCTATGTATTATATTACGTTATATCATAAACTTTGGTAACCAGTATCTCCCTCCCTTCAGGAAAAACCGCACATGTTGGCCTCCACCTTTAACAGGAACACATGGGTTCCAACTGGCTGCCATTAAATATCAGGTTTTAAAACCTGCAAACAAACATACGGTAGAAGTTAAATTATGCACTGCTCTAAATTTGCTATGTGTGCTGCAGGAGGATGGGCTGAAAACCATGTTAGCGGTTCAACATTTAACCAAAAAATGAACAGATTAAAAATAAACAAAAGGAGGGCATCATTTAAGATTGTGTTTTCTATCTGCTGCATCTCATTTCTCCTTAACTACCTATCCACACTAAGAACATTGCAATCGGCCAAGAATTTAAGTGAATCATATCAGTGAGAGAAATTATGGGACACAAACCAACAGGAGCCTTTTCTTTATGTTTGGAGCAGTAAAGCTGCTGTGGAGTGAGGTGGAAGCAGGCAGCAAAGTGAGGCGGTATGAAGAGAACTGGCCATTAACTTATCAATTCCAGGCCTTGGCTTTCTAATTGACAACCTCAGGGCTACTTTCATCACTTGTCGACTTCAAATCCACACTCAATTTTTCCTTTAGATAATGATGCAACTATAACATAACGGTGTTTCTGACATATTGCAGCATGTAGCAGTAGGAAGGTTTCCTCAGTAGCTTAGTTTAAACTGTTAAATGGTTTTCACATCTATCAACTTCTCAAAGAAATAGTCAGTGAGAAAACAGATTTTACACTTCCAGCATGCTGAAGTCGCTATTTGGTATGACCCAACCCAAAGCGCCATCAGTGTTTTAGTATTGCTATCGATTTAACAAAAATAAGCAAATGATTAATGCAATAAGCCTGCAAAGCATGCATTCATGCACAAGACCCAAATAAGTGAACCCTCCAGAACTAGCAATGCACTTCATTTAAGTTCTCTAATTCGTAAAAACTACAAAAAAGAAAAAGCAGTTAAAAATATATTGACAACATGCCATCTAGAAATTACATGTCCTTGAAGCAACAGGAATGCTGCCACAGACATACCCCTACAGAGAGTTAAGAAGTCCCAACTTCCATCCTCCTGCAGAAGCCTGAGTGGTTGCTGAAGGCAGCCAGACCATTTGCAAAGAGCAAGGTACTCATGTGAGTATGTTTATCACATTTTGAACATAAAGAAAAAAGCCCAAAAACATGTTAAGTAACAGCATGTCCACAGGCAAAAAGCACCTGGCTCTAACATAAACAGTCACATAACTGCCTTTTAATAGTGGATTTAAAGGTTTGAGTCCTGCAGTCCACTCTGCAAAGGCCCTGGAGTCATACTAAACTCAGCACAGCGTCTGGGGCCCTCAGCACGTCAATCGAGTCAACAAAAGCAGTGTCAGAAACTTGACTAATATCAATACACTTCTGAAGCACAGCCACATCTCTGGCTTCTATGTGACTGACATACAGAGGGGCAACAGTTTGGATACCATGCCATATAGCCAGTTGCTGCTGAAATTGGTGTGCATAAAGACACAGGTATTGAACTAACATAGATTAATAAAGCCAAGATGCTGCAAGAAGACTTGGCATACAGTTGGCTCTTGTCTTCACTGGAATTAAGGCTCTGCTGTTGCAAATTGGCACCCAAGTAACTTCAGTCATGGCATGCTAAATAGGCAACGGCTTATGCTGGCTGGACTAGAGGAGTTCAGGCCCAGCCATTTAAGATTACAGATACAGATGCCTATTTCCAGGTAGCAATGGCTGCATTTTGGTAACAAGCTTAGAAATGATTGCTCCAACTCTCATTTGAGGAGTAGCACTGAAGCACTCAAGGACAGTAGCACCTGTTTTAGGAATGAACACTGTACTCAGCATTTCCTCAGGTTGCCACTCTAGTGCTTTTCAGGCTTTCTAGGTCCATAAAGCTGCAGCATATAATGAATTTGGCAGACCACATTGCTGGTTTAGAGATATAGCAATCAGTTTTACGAAGACTGGGTATGCTGGCATATCACTCACTTTGTTGAAGACCTCCCTTCATTTCAAGCATTGTGCGTGCTGCTATTCCTTCTCAAGCAATAAGGAAGCAAGAGCTTACCCTACAAAATGCCTGGCCCACATAAAGGGCAAAGGTCACTGTTTCCAAAATATTATTAAAAAGTCAGGAGGAACTTATTTTACAGCCAAATTAGCAGCTCAGCAAAACAGTGGGCTGTCGTAGGGCAGGGAACAAGCCCGACAGCTGGGCAGTACAACTGATCAGGTTTTACTGGGATCATTGCCTGGGATGTTTTAGGGGGGTTTTGGACAAAAGAGACACCAACAAAAGAAGTGTGAAACCCAGGCTATTACATTAACTGCCAGAGGCAGGTGTTTTTTCATTTTCTTAAACCAAATCCCTACCACCTTTCAATTTTGCCACTCCAAGGCTGCAACCAGCAGTACAAACCAGTTCCCTTTCAGGGTTTGGTGTGCGGGTTTTACAAGCCTCTTTTGCCTTCCTGCAGGCACTTTGAGCTTATAAATGGCACCTTTCAGTGTCCTGAATTATGAAGGGCAGCTAATCCTGAATTCTCCTGTTGCTTAATGATCTCACATAAAATGAGGTTCACAAAACTTTTATTACCACTGCAGTTTGAATTTGCAGGTGAAGAACCACCAGGGAAAGGATGCGGACATCTTTTGCTCCCCTAATTTTCCAGGTGCAAGAAAGTTTCCCACTTGGACTCGAACAATTAGCTAACTCTCAAAGTGAAGCCTGATCTAAATAAAAAGACTGTAGTATGTTACTGTGATATGCACTGGGAAAATCCAAGGGGAAACCACCTGAGAACAACATATAAT
>JBAFWW010048884.1:0-13988 GCA_036873685.1 Agapornis canus
ATCCCTGGGTGTGTTTAAAAAGAGACTGGATATGGAACTTGATGACATGGTTTAGCGGAGGTGTAGGTCATGGGTTGGACTTGATGATCTTAGAGGTTCCCTCCAACCTAGTGATTCTGTGATTCTGTGAATTCACCTCTGAATAAATAATAAAATTTATCTACCTTGTCACGAGCTTCCATTGCCTTGAATGAAAAACGTTTCATTTCTTTGTGACGCTGTTGAAGTTAAATCCTGCTGCAAGTGACTTAATGAGCAGCTCTGGAATGAAAACTACTAGGTGTGTTCCAGCTATATGGCCACTTTGATGAACATTAGAATTACATCTGAGACCAGAAGGAAGAAAAGGAAAATGCGCTATACAAAATATGTCTTAATTTGAGGAGTGAAATTATTACTTAGTGGTGCTGTACACTGTTAATAAATTTTCTTTATCTGAAACTATAATTTAATATTTATGTATCTAATTTCCATCTGACAAAGTAGCATATTGTAAAATTAGAGTGTAACCAGAAAACTATTAACTACTATAAACAATACCAAAACACAACTCAAACATATTTTAAGGAAACAATAGATACATTTCGGCCTGGGGAAATATTTCCATTGCAGATACTGTTTTAAATACAGCTGTTATTTATGTCTGGAAAAAAACTGTTCAAGCTCAAAAAGATTTTCTGCTTAGCGAGTCCTGGGTATATACATAAAGACCAAGAGTACACTACCAGAAAGTCCCTTATTGGTTACTAGAAGGTACAGTAATAATAGTCAATGCTGAAATTGGGGGAAAAAATCATTTTCAGTATCAATGTTATATGATGCATTAGACAATATATCCCCTTTGAGCAGAAACTAGAGAAAATATCGTGCCCTTTATTATCTCTGTGGTTTCTTTTGTGTAATAGACAGCAAAAAAAATTGCACTTATTTTAACGTTACAGTAGAGTGTTAGATTGCAGCTCACCTTTTAAAATATTAGTGGCCATAATACTTATGAGAGGTTGTGCATTACGCAAAGATGAATAAAGATGTGTATTTAAATTAAAGAACGAGCAACCACTTACAGAACCAACAGTGAGGCTTAACATAACAAACATGCACTAACCCTACACTTATGCAAAACTAAATTCTTCCAGGAAACTGTAACCAACTGTTGACCTTCCACAAAGATAAAGGTTTTGTCCCTTGGTAATATGTTTGGACTTTTTAGTTGAATTCCAGTTTATTAGCTCATTGTCTATAAATGTGCTGTTCCACTGTGATATCCGTTAGCTGCCCTTGAGCTTTTCCAGAATCTGCAATCTTACAGTCACTTTTATTTAAGGTTTTATTGAGCTGAAAAGTAAGTCCCCTTCAGTACTACACAAATAGGCTTCCTTATTCATCCTCTTCAGGTTCCTGTGGTAAAATTGGTGTCTCCTCCTTTAAACAAGCACTAAAAAACCCAAGGATTGTGCTGTAAAGGTGATATTTGCTTTTCTCAGAAGCAACGTTATGACCTTCATCCGGGTAGATCTAGCAGAGGAGAAAGGAAAAAAGTAAATAGTTTTTTAAAGGCTTTTCAAATATTTAGGGCTCTAATTTTCTTTCTATTTTCTTTCTGGGATCTTCAAAATGCTTTAGATGACACCAGGATAATAGCATTAGTTTTATGGCATCAAGGAAAGCTAATAAAACTCTAAGTAAAACTCATTCTCTTGGAATTTGAACTAACATAAACCAACCATTGCAGTGGGATCTGCAGAAGAGAAAAAAAATTATATTCTCAGTCATTGTGCTTACAACAGTTTACTTAGTTGGCATTTTCAATAGTGTTGAGGCATCCAAATCCCATTAATGTCAATAAGGATTAACTACCTCATGCTTTTAGGCACCTCTCAATAACTGAGCTTCTACATGTTCAGTGAAAAACCTTTTTATACGTATTTTTAACTATTTACATATCTTATCTAAAGCCCATCATCTCTCTCTCCTAGAGTGGATATCGGCATTTTAACCTCTCAAATCAAATTCCACTCGAAATTTCTCTCAAGTGAGGCTGAACAAAAATTTGCAGGCTGAATGAAGAAATCCAGGACACAAGGTTTAGGCCCAGAGAACTGCAGTGGCCTGAGGCAAAAACTTTCAATTGCTTCCTCAAACTCACATTGCATGAGAAGTATTCAACAAGGCTCTTTTGAGAGCCCTGTCTTTCCTGCTTCTTTCCACAGGCCTTCACATCAGATCAGCTGAACTAACACGGATAGCTGGAACAGATCCTACCCCACTCAGATTTTACACATAAAGTTCTTTTCCCTTTACAAGTGATGCTAACCACCTTGTCACCACATCCTCCCTGATGTAAACTCACACACTTCAGTGGAAACTACTGTTCACTAAGATTCAGTAAGGTCAAGGTTTGCAATGGGTAACATCTGAGATACCTGAAGGAGTGACCCAAACCCACATAATCTAATATTCAAGAAGGCTTAATGCAATCAGAGCCCTTGGCCAGTAACATCCATGTACTCTGTGGTGGGTCTCATGCATGTCTGTACATCAGCAGCACACCCTGGCCTCTCTCCAGCCTGCCTCTTTCAGCACCCTCGCCCTCTGCATAGCTATAGGGAGGGAAGTCAGCACTCTTCCATTTTAGCTGCTTTTTAATGTTTTTTAATGTTGAAACTAAGGGGAAATTAGTTTCATATGACCCAATACTTTTTTAGGCAAAAAGAGACTGAAGTGTATATGCACTGTAAAGCACTTTAGACATCATTGTAGGATAAACAGATGGGAAAAAGACGAGAGAGAGGAGAAAGAGCCTGAAGAATGACAAGAAGATACAGCTCTTGATGGCCATACTAACATTAAGGAAAATGGTATTAAACAGAGTTTTAACTGTAAAGTTATACTGGTTGCATTGTGGTAGAGACACTCCTTCCCAGGGAAGAAAAGGTAATATGAGGCTAAATGCTGACCTGTGTTTATAGGAAACGTCACAGCTGCACATACCTGCATAGTGTAATTAAGTCCAGCTTTTATTAGATGTTTAATTAGTTCTGCTGAATGCTGGAAGTGGACTTTAGCTGCAAGATAACAACATTTGGATAGTATTAGAAAAAGATAGGATAATATGAAATTGTTATTTCTGTTGAACAGCTTTGACTGAAAACATTTCCAACCTCTGTAATTACTGGATCTGAAACTGACTATCTTTCTGATCAGAACTGCAGAGCCCCACCACTTACAGTGATGTACAGTGTACATCAGTGTACAACAGTTACAGGGTGTACAGTGGAGGTTTTGGAGAAGCAGCTGGAAACTCCAAGGGAAGTCATGCCTTCCAGGCATTCTTTGAGGACTCCTCTCTACCCTTGATTTACACATACTGCGAGAGTTTAGAGGTATGTAAAACCATTCTGTTTGAACATCATGACAATTTATAACTGTGTTAAAGGAAAGCACATTGGATTTTGTACTGGTTGCTCAGTAGTGTTAAAGCCCACATTCTTTAGGCAGTGACTTTCTGCCTGCAACATAGCAAAAACTTAATCTTTGTGAGGTAAAACCAGACAACTTTATTTATTTATTACCCTCTCCTAATGCTTCAGAATTCAGGCTGCAAGTGGGCTGGGTATTGTCACTAGGTGTGATATCAAGCAAGGGCAGCAAGCAGAGTCCTTGTCCTGATGCTTAGACATCAATCAGGCTCCTGACTTCATCTATTGCTGAGTTCAGAGGAGTAGAAATTGCTGCTGCCTTTTATGATCATCAAAGTCTGAGACCCTCATGCCTGTTTAGTCACTCAGTATATCTTCTCTGTCTCTCCCTTTCTGCCTGCACCAAAGCTTGCTCTTTTGGCCTACATCAGTTAAGAAAATTCAGAAAAATATACTACAGCCAAATCTAAAACTGTAATTACAAATTATCTTGAGTGACACATTATGATTCTGTTTAAAGTGCGAGAACTTTGTTTTACTCATTTTCTGCCTTAAACTGCTGATAAAAGTATAAGTGCTATTAAAAAGTTCCTTTTGCATCAGCTTCAGATGCTTTGGCACTATTGATTTATTAGATGAAAAGTTTAACTTCCCATTTGGTGCTGTACTTTACCAAGCATCCTGATAATTTCTTCTTCAATTGCAGAATCTCTATGAATTTCAAATGCCATTGAAAATGTATGTTGTTCTATTAGTAATTCATATAATATCTTTCAGTAGCAGTATGGTGGTTCCCAAGTTTTAAACAAATTAGAACATACAGCACCTAAAAGGTAGAAAGACTCAGCAAAGAAAAGTGCCATTAGAGTCAGAAGTGAAAACTAAAATAAAAAAATCCTACTGGAGAGATAATGAAACTTAAAAATGTAGTTGCTAAGTGTGTGCCTAATCAGCCTTTGAATGCCTGACTATTAGAACCTCTGACTTCAAATGTAATTACATCTGTAAATACTTACCATCAGCTGTCCCATGAACTATTAGCAAATTTGCTTCTTTTAAACCATGAAGATTGTGCAATACACTGGATGCCTAGTAAACAAACACACACAGTGTGTAACTGAATTGCATTTTAAGAGTAAATCAGTATTTTTTAAGTTACTTGTTTACGTTACCTGATAGGTATTTTCCTCTTTTGATGGAATACCAAGGTATCTTTCTGAAAAAGCTGATGCTGTGAAAGTAAAACCAAAAACTTGTGAATTCATCAAAATCACTTGTTTTAAAACTCATCAATTCTGACCTAGAGTCAGAAGCTCCTTAAGCCATGAAGTCAACAGAGATGTTAATTTAAAACTAGAACATGCTATTCGCTTAACACCATACTTAAATAGTTACAAAAAATACAAAAACCAAACAACAACAAAGAATACCTAACCCCCTCAAAACAGAAACCCCAAGCCCCCCAAATCAGAAACCCCCAAAGCCCCCGAAAAAAACCAAAACCAAACCACAAACCCCAAAGACTAACAGACCATTAAAGTAACCTGGTCTAATTTCCTGTGTATCACAGTCCACAGTCCATAGCCTGTGACCAAACCTTCATATACAGAATAAAATATCCTGTGAGTGAATGACAACATGATTGATACTGTAAGGTATTTGGCACTAACATTCAAAGACTCATTCTTAATATAAGGAAGTCTTGATTTAGGCTGATCTACCTAAAGGATTCTTAAAGAAATGGGGTACCTGACTGAGTTTCAGTGGGAAATGGGAAACACAACACCCTTGCAAAAAATCGGTGGTGTTAATAACCTTGTGACTGTTGCGTGTTTTGGTAAACTATCCTAGTGCTAGCTCTGCCCTTTCATTTAAAGAAGAGAACAAGATAGGTGAAATCTAGCTGATATTGTTACATTACCTGCCCTTAGTTAAAATGAGTACTACCTCCATAAATAAAAGATATTTTGAATAGACTATTATTCGGGTGTAGAGCAGAGAATACTCACCATACAACTTCATATCTGTAACTGGTGCCACCATAGCTCCACATTTGAAGAGCCGTTCACTGGATTTCAAAATCATTGATGTAATATAGCCACCGTATCCCTAATAATGGAAATTATCTTGAGAGTTTTGTTTCATTTCTTTTGAGCAACAATAAAGTTAAAGGCCACTGCGCTAACCTGATCGGACTGTTTTACAGTATGTATTTATATCTGCAAGAATTGCTTTTAAAGGAAACATATACCTATAATTAAGAGCGAATAAAGATCTCATTAGGCCTGGTCATAATCTTTAAACTATGCAATTAATAATGAGTATATTTCAGTTTAAGCTCCAGAATTCCACCATGGCAGACTAGCTTATAGCTAGTGAAAGATTTCAAAATCAGAAAAAAAAACAACCCCAAAATGAAAGAAAACGCTAAAAGAAATACAGAATAAGAGCTGGATTTTCAAGGAAGTGTAAGGAACTGAATTATTCCTTTCCCATAGAAGTTCTAGCCCAGAAGGCCAAGAGCTACCCAGAATTGTCAATGTGCAGTAGATTTCACCTAAGAAAGGCTTTCTGAGTGGGCACCGGTAACTTCTATAATTCAAAGAGTTTAGAAGAATAGCATCTTTCCTCTGCCTCTGGGTTCTTTACTTTTGCTTTTGTTTAATATTCTTTTTGTGTCTTTCCCAGTAGCTCCACAGCACAATTTGAATCCTAGGACAGCTATTGCCAGGTTATATATTATTTATGCCATGTATTCATTAACAGCTTAGTTTACTTCTCCTGGGAATTTCTTTCTTTTGTGCTTGTGCCATTGCTTCCAGCCAGACCTTCCAGGTCAAAACCGTAACACAGTGAGATCACAATTTTAGAAGCACTTTGCAATGACAATGAAGAAAATACTTCCTATGTCCTGATGCAAGGTGCCTCACTCATCATCTGGATTTCTGTGGTTACAACCCAATTGTCATTATTTTCAAGAAGCTGCTTGGCTGTGAAGTTGCAACTGATTTTATAGCTCTCTTTCTACTTCCATGAATAAAAATGCAAACAACATGGAAACACAGTTTGCTTTTTAACAGTTCAAAAAGGCCCTCAGATGGTGCATCACTTGGGCTTGTACCCCCACAGAGATGTGCAAGGTGGCATTGGCAGATTACCCTTCTGGACAGTCTTGTTCTTGTGCCTAGTTTACATTATTGACTGTGACAAGAATTTTATTTCTGTGTATGTCTAAAATCTCTTAAAGAGCTCCCTAACAGTGTGTATGTGTCCAACTTTATGAGATCAGCATTAAGCAATTCGAAAGTTACCTTATTTTCAAGCAAAGTGCATATTCCATTCCCATTAATAAGCCAAATTTAATGCACAGAATGAAAAAAAAAATTCCTATCACATTGTACATAGTAAAAAAGAAATACATTTTAAAGAAAATTTTTAATCAACTCATAAATAAGCAGAGTGGAAGAAATAATTAACCCTGGGAAGCTTTTAAATAAATTGGGTTTCTTTTCTAACTTTAAAACTGAATTTTAAATTTTATGGATTGTTCTTTGAGAGTAGGAAACAATCCTGAGAGGTTAACTTGGAAAGGGCAAATTTCTCTGAATTTAAAGCTTATCGAATTTCCCTGTTTTTACTCTTTGCTTTCTCATATTTTCCCTTCTCATTCCTCAGTCTCCATCTTCTAAGGAATGCAAATATATTTTAACAAATACTTTCTCTTTTAAACACAAATACTGTGGTACCATAAAACTGATCTGATTGACCTCAAATACCCAGTCTGAGAAAAAAATAGTATACAGAACATACAGTAAATTATGGAAGGTTTTTTTCTTCTTTTAATAACTGAAATTGTCTTAGGAAAATACGTAAAGATATTTATTAATTGATAGCATTTTCTTAATGAATCATGATGATACATCCTGCTATTTTTGCACATTACCTTTCCAAATATGCTCAGTCTCTTAGGATCAACAAAGGGCTGCTTCGAAAGCCATCTGAAAGAAAAAAATGATTGTTTTGTTTTTTCTTTTTTACATTGGTAAAATGGTGAATTTTACTTGAGTCTAGTACATAAAGAAAATTATTTGTACAGTAAGGAACTGTCATACATGTGGATTTTTTAATTACTTTTCTATATGGCAAATGGTTGCTGTTGAGCTCAACTCACCTAATTTGGATATCTGAATTTGAACATCTCTTCTAAATTGCCTATTAAGATCTGCTTTTCAGTTCAAGGAGAGAAGAGAGATATTCTCTTCCCACCCATCCTGGAAGTCTCTCTGTCTGGGGAATCACCCTCCAGAAATGCCAGGATTTCCCACTAACTAGAGCTAAGACTGGCTTTGACCAGGTGGCTAGTTTTTGACAGCTAAAGGAAAGTAAGATAAATGAAGCTTCCTGAATTTAGATAAAATTCTAAATAATGAATTGTCTCAAGGCAATTAATCGGCAATGGTGAATTTTATACAGAAAAGACAGAATAGTCTGAGGGCAAAATCCAGATGCTTTTCAGGAGACAATATTAGCTGCAGTCTCAACGAAGGTCACCATCCGCTTTTCTCATGCATTCCATCCAAAAGAAAGCCTAATTTAGCCTAAAACATGAGTGGAGCGCTCAGCTCTCAGAGCACAAGGCATGGTCTGCTTCCAGTGGCTCTTTCGTGAGGGTCACCTGGAATTGCCATGCTCAACACAGCCCATTCCTGACAGACATGAACACTAGGAGCTCTTCTGCCTAGCTATGTCATGTCAGAGAGAGTTGCCTACTTGTGCAATGGCCCTATCAAAAGAAGAAGAAGAAAAAAAAAAGTCTGTCTTAAAATCTGTATTTCCTTGAGATTCCCTAGAAAAAGTCCATCCAGACCTTGATATTAGCCATCTTAACGTGTGCATCCTGAGTAAAGAGTGTTGTCAAAGCCATGTGTGATTATTCCACAGACAGAAATGACTCCTGCAGCTGATGGATTTATATTAGTTTGAGACAATGTCGTGGTTTAAACACAGCCACACAGCTCAATCAAATAATGCAATGAGAAATAACAGTGCATTTGCCCAAATTTTGCACTTATTTACACCATTATAATTCAATTTGCTTTGTATGATCACTCCAGAACTCTATGGTGGAAATGAGAGCAGTATCCTACTGTACAGGCCTAAAATATTGCAACACAAATACAGTTAAACTTCAACTTATGCATTGCAAGACATTATCCTAAGGAATATAGACAAATATGAATTAGTTCAAATGCAATAGTTAGATTGCACAGGGAAAGTCAGCCTTATCAAAAGAGAAACCACAACACAAAAATCAAGCACCTTTTTTGCTCTTTTATTTGCTGTTTGTAATTAAAAGATTGTTTTAAAATTTGCAACTGCATTAAAAATAAATATTCTGGGCAGTTCCAGTTAAATATGCTCATTCATCAAGGTGGAAGCAGTGTAAAAGAGAAGAAAAGTTTGCACATACGTACTCTACAGCTGCTATTTGGTCCTTCACTTCCACTGATCCCAAGCGTCGGTGGACTGCCTGTAGAATCTTAAGGCCTTGAAATCCACTCCCTCTGCCATCAAATCGAGCTACGATGACATTATCAGAGTTGACAAGCACTGAGTCCCAGTCAATGTGAAACTTATCTGTAACCAACTGGCTGCCTGGAGCTTCATCACTGCAAATACCAACACACCAGACACAAACGAGAACTATTGACAATGTGATGCAATTTGCATTCTCTAATATTTTATTTAAACTGGATGGCAGAGTTCAGTTGGTTATGCAGTTCTGTTGAATTATTATCACTTTCATTGATACCATCACATTAGCTAGTGATGGTATCCTCGCAGCAGTAGTAAGCAAAACAATTCCTCTATCTTTATAACCACTGTGTTGTAGTATCACCAATACCTGAATATACTTTATAGAAAGAAACAGAAAACTAAAACACATAGTGCTGCTTGTGGGTTAATAAAGTGAAGAAAAACCACCTCTCTAAACTAACTTCTCAGTTCTAAGAAGCTCATGTAGAATTTGTTAAGTCACACTAAACAGGAAAAAAAGGAAAATTCATTCAATACCCTGGTTATAATTTTATAAGATGCATAACACTATTAAGACAGATGTCATCTTAGAAAACAAAAATAATTGCATTATTGAATGGGTATTTTGAAATGGAGTACAAAGAAGACTAAAGTACACACTGGAAAAATATATTTTCTGCATTCAAATTCATAGCAAGAAATGGATGCAGTCAGGAGTGGTAAATTTATTTTATGACTTTAAAAAAAAAGTGGTTTACAGCAGAAAAGGTGGAATAAAATGGGAGAATGCAGTTTCTAGAGGAACAATGAGATTTTCCATTGAAGCCAAAAATACTATTTTCATTGCAAAGAAAATGAAGTGTCAGTTTTAAAAGGGAAGCTTGTCATTATTTTTCCCCCAAGATAAACACAGAATAAGAGAGCAGGCTACTGTACAAAACGCAAAATACTTCTATGCAGGCTGCATCTGCCAGTTGAATGCAAATTAAAATGTATAAGTGTCTGTGCTGGCTGTATGGAAATTAGATTGGACAGTCTCTGTGGGAATATCCTGTCTAAGGTGAAAGAAAGATGAAGACAGAAATTATTATTTTGCCAAAGAGGCTTATATAAACTGGAGGGGAGGAAAGAGATATAAAAAACTTCTACAATAAGTACAGTCTTACATGTACAGTAATGTGCTGATTCAGTATCTGGTTTTGGCTGTGGATAACATAGACCATCTTCAAGGTAACCACTCAATTGACAAGTGTATGATGAATACATAAATTCTCTAATTTAGTCAGAACTACCTCCATAGTTGCTATATCATGCACTGAAAACAGGATTACTTCATTATAGATTCAGGCACAACATGTTATGCTTGATTTACCATTATCTTGTTCATCAAGTTTATACTTTGCTTTCTAAAAAGAAAGGAAAGGCAACTTTTTTTGTTTGCTTAATTCAGTTGTGATTCTGCTAACTGCTAGCAATACAGAGCAATGAATTTGGAAATACTGACTGTCAAGTATGCTCTGCAGAAAACACACAATTCAGAAGCACATTATTATTATCCACAGTAAGAGCAGGACAGAATAATTCTTTCAATTCTGCTTATTGTACAGAGCAAGGTTTTCAGAAGCGTTTACACTGACACAGATGTTTTCACAGAGCTTTTACCACTACTTCCAACAGCCTCAGACCAGCAGTAATGATTTTTTAAGTTCTTCCATATTTCAACAATAATATGTCAGAAATATCCTTGTTTAGCTAGGTATCTTTCAACAGTGTAATGCACCCCAGATAAGTCAAAATATGTGTCAGCCTGCTTCCCTCCCACCTAATATAAGAACAAAACAATCATAGTGTTCACATTTGTTTTATGCATGTTATATATCTAGGTTATATATATATATACACACACTTGTGTGTGTGGCTATATATGTTATATATCTAGACATTTGGGAATAAGAGAAGAACCATTACATTTGCAAGTGTTTCTCTATACCAGAAAATGCTTAAAACCAAAAGAGGTTTTAAATGAAAGATGTTGTCCCCAGATAATTTCTCCTATTAGAAAGGAAAAATAGACAGAATCTCAGCAAGATTCTCAGTGGGCAAGAACTGATAGTAACGTTTTCTCAAGCTCCTTCTCAGAGGGCATAGCTGGGCTACTTTTAGGCTCAGATTTTAAATACTATATATTTTTGACTGCTGCATGATGGGTTGTTTGACACACTGCTTTTGGAAGCAATTTTCCAGTGGCTAATTTATTTCAAGAATGTCCATATAAGTAGTCTTTGACAGGCATTTAAAGTCATTTCCCAAAATTCCCATTACCATCAAAAGATGTCTTTACTCTTCAGTTGCTACTATAAAATGATACTGATTATCTGAGGTATGCTTCTCTCCTTCACAGACAGACAGCATATATTATATTCAACACTTTAGCCCTATTTTTAACCTTTTAAATAGGGCTTCTGCAAGGTATTAATCCTTTATGCAAGTTTGAAAATTATCCTGAGGGCTCTGTAACAAAGCAAGTTTGTTACTACAGGGCAAAAATAGATGCAGAGCCTGATTTGTGAAGTTTGTCCTGGGACTCCAGCTACCTCAAAGGTCATTTTTTGCTTTATGCTCATCACTGCTTACAGCCTAATTATAATTAGCTACTGTTCAGCAGTACTCTCTTCACAGAATTATTTTTTTACCCCTACCAGTAAGCCTGGAAGCTTACAGGCTTTTCAACATCCCTTGAAGTTTCCCTAAGGAGCACCCTCTCTGGAGCCAAAGAGCAGAATGATTCAGATAAAGACTATGCCTAATTTTTCCTGATTATATATTTTTTTTCTTGTGACAGCACTTAAACTTTCCTTTTTTTAGTTTTGATCCTGACTTTCAAGGTTCAGAACTGCCTTGTGCCTAGTGTCTTTGACAGTGACCACACATGGAGTCCACCATTGCAGACATACTGCTTAAGTTCACCACTGAGGTACCATTTAAACAGACAGAAGCCATCAATAATATACCAATATCATTGACCTTCATGTATAATTTGTATGCCTCTTGCAAGGCATACAAATACGTCTCAGACCATCTGGAAAAAGGAGCAACTCATGGTAAGCTCATATATTGCTGAAAAGAGAAGAACCTGACCTTTCAGATTCTATAATCAAAAGCTTAAACTGAAGTCTCTGTTCATGACTTAAGTTACAGCATACAGGAAATAATAGTGTTACCAGAGAGGCTGTGGCTGCTGTACTCTGAGCAATACTCCTCTGCTACTCTCCTATCATGACTGCAGAAGAATTTGTTCCAAGTTTTGTACCACTGAAAAACTAAGATTTTAAACAGGAATTTCAGAAGTTATAGGACTGACCAAGCAGGCTAAGGGGGAAGATAATTTTGAAAGATATGGCAAGCAACTGCTATCATCACTGTTTAATTTCCAGCACATCTCTATTTCTTCAAAACAGTGGATTTGATGCAGCGTATGGGAAAGTTCACTTGATAGCAAATATTTGAGAAAGACTACAACTCAGAGAATAAAATCTATGCAAGAAATACTACTGATAAAAGTCATATTTTGCTTATGGTGAAATTGAGTGGAAGGATTGTTTTGCAAAATTGGCATAACTGAAAAATCCATTTTGTTTTTGGGTTTCATGAGCATTCCTTTCACAAGCATCACCTTTCAAACATGCTTATCATTACTGGTCAAAAACCAGGTAACCTGAATAGCCCCAAACATAGAGCACAAAAATTCCCAAATATTTATTATTTGTTCATTTACCCTGTTTAGATATAGCAGACTGCAACTACTAAAACCAGATAGTGTGTTTACAACTCCTCCCTGCAGATACGGCCAAACAAAACATATCACCAGCAAGAAATTATTCCATTACTAGGATAAAATCATGTGATAGACAGGACTGACATAGACAGCATAGTACAAAAAATAAAATCTGTTATTCTTTAAATATCTTTCTGAAACCTTTGAGGCTGAAGACTTTAAAAATGCATTTTTGGGAAGAACAGATGTAACACTGTCCCATGTCATAAGAAGAAGAGGTGAAATTTTGATCTCCTCATCTTTTTCTAAGGAAGATTAAATGAGCATTTTATTCACACAGTAACTGCTGTGGGGGAAGTGGGACTAGGGGATGTATCTTAGCTCAAAGATTCCTCAAGCCTTTTGTGGCGACAAGGCTGAAGAGAAAGGGAATAAGCTGATCCATCACTGCCCATAGCACCAGGACTGCTACTGCAAATAAAAAAGCTGAACTGAGCCTCTAGTCTATCCCTTGTTTAGCACAAGATAAATGAATTCCCTCTATTCTCTGAGAAATATTACAAACTTCAAAGAATGGGGAAGAAAATCTAAAGTAAAAAAGAAAAGCCTCTCTATCAAATACTTTAATGTAACAGAAACACAACAGAGCAGTGAAATACTGCCACACTTATCAAAGGCAGGATGAATAGACATGAAATGGATGGCTTGCAAGGCAATTAGTGAATCATTCACAGAACTTAGAGATATGTAAAAAAGTAAACTTTGCAGCTGTTTTGCAGATGAAGAATGGGCCAAACAGAACAGCCTTCAGGAATTTTACCCCTGCAAACATACTAGAGCTAAATTAGTGTAATCCACAACATATTTTTAGACTTTGCCTTCACTTGAAACAACTGCCAAGTAAAATGAGTAATATATACATTGTAGTAATGAGTATAACAAATGAAAAGCATGCAAAATAGCCAAAGTGAGGTCTGATTCGACTTCAGATATCAAATATTTTCCAATACTTGCATTATGCCTTTCTACATTTCTTCTAGTCCATTAATGAGTTATTCCCAAAGATGTAAAAATATTTGCTTTCAACCCTGCTGTCTTATCTTGCTATCAGTCCTAAGAGTGCATTAATTGGAGGCATAAACAGGCATGATTGCCTGTGAAAGGCCTAAAACTTTCATCATTTCAGTAACAGGTGAAGTGAAAGGAAGAAATTCTTTCCTGTTAGGGTGGTGAGGCACTGGAATGGGTTGGCCAGG
>JBAFWW010048884.1:15076-28115 GCA_036873685.1 Agapornis canus
GCTGGGAAAGTTGGGGCTGTTCAGCCTGGGGAAGAGAAGGCTGCTTGGAGACCTCCTAGCAGCCTTCCAGTATCTGAAAGGGACCTATAAGGGTGCTGTGGAAGAACTCTTCATTAGGAACTGTAGTGACAGGACAAGGGGTTAATGGGTTCAAATTTAAACAGGGCAAGTTTAGTTTGGATATAAAGAGGATGTTCTTTATTATGAGGGTGGTGAGGTACTGGAATGGGTTGCCCAAAAAATTGGTAAATTCTCCATCCCTGGCACTGTTCAAGGTCAGGCTGGGACAGAGCTTTGGGTGACATGGTTTAGTCGTGGTGTCCCTGCCCATGGCATAACGGTTGGAACTTAAGGTCCTTTCCAATCCAAACTGTTCTATAATGCTATGATTCCATTTCATTTGCATGGAAGATATCAGAGCTGCTAAACATGCAACTCAATATTAGTATAGGACTACTTTTCCCACAGTAAAGTGACATGGTAAACTCACTCAAATATTATTTCAATGATTACATGAAAAAGTTAAAGTATTAAAAGTACTGCTGAGTCATGAAATTAGACTAAAATTCAATGACTTATCTCTGCATTTTGTTGCTTTCCACACATATTCAAAAAATTTTAAAAACAGTGAAAATAAACAGTAAAACTTTTTTGTCCTGTCCCATCCTTCCCTTCTTTCCATCCCCCTGCTCCCTCCTCAACCAATATACTATTTGTTGAGTATTCTGGATTATTTTTCTTACCATTATCCTCAGGTGTTACTGAATTCACAGTTAGAAGGACTCTGTCTTAGAGACTGGGCAGCAGCACCATAGTGCTCTGCCTGTGCTTAGGAGTCCAGACTGCGAAGCCAAGACAAAAGGCACGGTCACCCTTCAAGTACATGCAGTCAAAAATAGTAGTGGCAGCACAAATGGAAGGAAGGCAGGGACACCTATGAGGGTTGCTAAGGAGGTGGAAGTGATCAGCAGAATTTGCACATAAAAGAGAAAATGGAATTTACAGGATCAAGCTGGACCCACAGTAGAGACCAGCAGAGCAAGGAGAAAAGACACAGAGTCTGAGCCAGGTTGAAAAAGCTTTTGTTACCCCACACCCACAAAAAGCTTCTGCTTTTGAAACAGAAATGGGAACCAAGAGGAAGCACAGCCAGGTGTTTATTTGGTCACAGGTAGGTATGGTGTGAATTCCTGCTGTTTCAAAAGCCAATAATGCCAGGTATAATGAAGAGTTTAGAATACTTATGAGTCAGAGGTCTTGATCTGTAAATTTCCTGTTATTTTCTGTAATATCTGAGGGAGAAGCCCCACTGAAAGCTATCTTCTGACCTTTCAAAAGTAGGTCAGTGTCTCTATGCCATGCTCCCTCATCCCAGGTTCTATGCAGCATTTTGAATCCATTCAGTACAAATTCAGTCCTCAACGTAATCTCCTGCAAATTTTGTTCAGATTAAATTCTTTAAATTCTGGGGTTTTTAAAAATAATTAGTTTGTGCTGCATGCAGTCACAGAATGATTGCACAATCTTGTTTTTTCCAAACAGATCAGGTGAAAGAATTAATGGCCCCAAGAAAATTGTACCCATTATAATGCCATGGAAATCTGTGCTGCCAAAACTTCAATAACAGATTAAAATCCAATATTAGTTTTCATAAATAATACCGGTTTCTTCTGTAAAGTTTACAGAAGTATAATCTTAAAACACATTTAATCACTCTTCCACATACCTACACTAGAAGGTCAAAATAGGTTTGTAGGAATAAAATTACTGTTCCTAGACTTCAAAGCTAAATACCCTGTTTGAAGTTAAAGACTGTATGGAACAAAAAAATAATTGACAAAACTATCACTATACACAGAAATTGAAATTACATTTTAAAAATATGCATATTCCATGGCATTATTATTCTTCCTTTCATATAAAAAAGCACATACATGTAAATTCAGAAATCCTTACAACTTGAATTTCATGTGAAAGTGTACCAAAACAAATTTTCTTTCTACAGTGAACTCACAAGCAGTTGCTAAATTATTCAAATCTGATCTAAAAGCTTCTTCAAAACATGAATATCTACACATAGAGGACTTGCATATTGTGCACAACTGCAACCCTCCCTTCCCCTCATTATTTCACAACTTGTAAAAAGAACAGAAAATTTCACAAAATTAAGATGATGAGGGGTGGAGGGAAACGCTTGAACTTGTACCTTCTATATGATGTAATAAGACTAACCTTTGAAGAAAGCAAGGCTGATGGAAAAACACACACAGTTCTGGAAAGGAAAGCTAATTTCATTGTTTTTCAGAGTTTTGTTTGGTTTGATTTTAACAAGGAAAACATCCAAGCCTTTTCATATTTTGATTCTATGACTTTTAGCTTCTGTGTCAGTTTTCTAATATTTGAGCTAAAAGGACTTTTTAGCCACCAGTTTCAGTTCAGGCTTGCTTGCAATGCACCAGACTGACAAGATATTTTCTACACTCAGCTTTCACTGCATTCAGCATATAAACAGAAGAAGGCTTACATAAACACATTCTCAACAAAAGACATAGTCTTTTTAAATAAGTGATCATCAAACCAGTGGTTGCCAATATTCTTGAACCTGTAGCTTCCACAGGTAACAAGTTGTAGAACTGTAATCCTTCAGATATGGGCTAGGTTGGCTTGTGAAACACTAAAATGCAGCAGTCCAAACCACCCCTGCTGCAGTGGCTGGACCACTAGCTGCTAATTCCTGCTGGGAGTAAACAGTGTACTTCTCAATAGCTTCCAGTGGGGCTTCTCTCTCAGGTATTACAGGAAATTTACAGATCAAGACCTCTGACTCACAAGGATTCTGAACCCTTCATTACACTGGCATTATTGGCTTTTAAAAGAGCAAACATTCAGCTACGGACTAAATAAACTGCACTCAGTAATATGCACATTTACAACAGATTATTTCCCTCATCTCAAATACTACTTAAGTCTCTGTTTCAGGTATAGAATCATAGAATAGTTAGGGTTGGAAAGAACCTCAAGATCATCTAATTCCAACCCCCCTGCCATAAACAGGGATACCCCACACTAAACCATGTCACCCAAGGCTTCATCCAATCTGGCCTTGAACACTGCCAGGGATGGAGCACTCACAACTTCCCTGGCCAACCCAGGAGGGAGGGACACCTTTAACTAAAAAAAAGATTGCTAGAAACCTTAGTATAAATTCTGTAAGAAGCTGCTGAAGAAATATAACTTCATTGTCTCCTAGGGAAGAGCGGGACATGAAACATGCAACATTACAAGAGCCAGGATGGATTTTAAATTTTCAGTCCCATATTTTCATGGGTGTATAGGGTTTTCTAAAAATAACTTCTGTTAAACCTAATGTTAAGAATTTAGTATTTCAGAGGTAGGGATTTGACTAAAAGTCACAAAGTCTCCATATTATAAATATAGATACTACAACCTGTATTCAGAATTTGATGAATTTCCTTAAAAATCATAAAAATTTAAGATTATTATGAAACATATCCATACATTATGACTTGGCCATATTATTTGCTCACTAGGTACTGACAACTGTGGTAAGTTCAAATTCAAACCTTGCCTCAGTACTGTTCTCAGTATTTCAACCCTTGATATGTAAAAACATTTTATAGTAATTATAATTTTTTTCTTTTCCCTTCATTTCTGGCCTTGGCCTTCTCCAGGTTTCTGATCATTCCCTCCTGTCTTCTCTAGGTTTTACATGAGTCTATAACCTGTATTCTACCATAACTGTATATGGCAGATTACATGTTTACTGGGATATTTAAGAAGGAAAGTGATAACACAAAGTGATACTGATAACACATTAGTGTTTCCCTGCTTTCAGAAAAAACCAGTAAGCACAAGCATTCGCAACTCCCTGCAATGCTGCTGGTGTCCATTCACAGAGTCAGTTTGCCTTAGGCACACTCAAAAGAGCCGCTTAAAATATAATCATGCTTCCAAAATCAAGCTAGCCAATACTGCAAAGATAAAATAATCCATGCATCCTGTTTCTCCACAAGAAAATCATTTTCATGAGCCACTTAAAGCACAGAGCTTCCATGACTGCAGATAAATACAACTGAAAACCCTGAGGTTTAAACATAAAATGGTCTTAGAAATAAGCAATCTTATGCTTCTTTGTCTTATTATCTAATACCCGAGATGAGTAGATGAATTTGGGATCACTAAGCAGATCAAGCTTGTAAATTTGACCTCACATACAATAAGGATTTCTGCTGTCACTAAGGGGAGGTCTACTCCAGATGACACAGCTCAGCTGACATGGTATTTTTGTGAATTTAGCAGCACACCCCTACACATGTGTTAATGAAATTCACATCAATTACTTCTAAATTGGACTGGAATAAGATCTGCATGAATGTAAAAGCCCTCTACACCTATGGCAACCCATGCTGAGCTAAGGTGGACAAATGGTAGTAGTAACAAATGATGCCCTGAGCTGGCCCTAACTGGTTTTCCTAGGTAGGCTGCAGGTGTGATCATGACTCCACTCTCTTCCTCTGCTATACTTTCTGTAGGTGTGCAACTTAAAGGCCAACTGTCTCTGAAAGACATAAACACATATTTCTTTTTAAAAGCAAGCCATGGCGTAAGTCCTTACTCCCATAGAAGTTTTCTATAAATGTCAACAGACTTGGATCATACCTATAATGCCTTCAGTCACTGACGCTCAGAAATATTTTTTTCTCCTTTCCAGTGTTCTTAAAAGCAGTTTTGCTTCATGCATCTTAACTGAGCCCTTAGAAGCAATACCCATTTCTATCAAGGATGAAAAGGAGCATATGCTCTGAATGAGATCTTCTGTGAGTAGTGATCAGTATGGGTCCAGGAAAGACTGCAGAACTACCCACGGCTACACTATCAGCAGGACCACTGCCTCATGTACATAAAAGTACAATGAAATAGAGCTAGGATTGACAAGCTCAAAAAATCCCAGGAATCTCTACCAGACAGCACTTATAACAAAATTCCCCTAAAAAAAAAAATTTTTATTTAAAAAAAAAAATACAAGAGGATAATTTCCTAAAAAAAAAAAAAAAAAAAAAAAACCAGCAAAAAACAAACCACCCAGAACCAAACTCTAATTTCAGAGTTAAATATTTTCTATGAACTACTTTTTTATTATTTTGAGTGATTCTACACAGATACTTACATGATTAACAGAAGGGCATACTGGTTTCGATCTGTGAAATCTTTTGGCAGTGACAACTGTAAAGGGAGTTCTTTTAAGAGAAGAGCAAAAACATTAAAGGCTAGTGGTTACACATATAAAAAAACAGTTACAATGAAAGAAAGTTTTTTGCTTGGTAAAATAACATTCTGCTAAATTTACCGTAATCCTCAATGTGAAGCATTTTAATATCAGTCCTGGAATTCTTTTTTTTAAAAGCAGCTTCTTTCAATACAGCATTATTTTCCAAAATGTAGAACTCTGCAGAAAGCAGGAAGAAAAAGCAAGTTGGAAAGTGTAGAGAATCATTACATCAGAGATAAATTAAATAAAAAAAAGAGAAAAATATGCAATGATAAATCTTGTAAGTGAATTCCTTCTGTAAATACTTTTTTATAATGCAACTACTTTGCAACTCAGGAACCAAGTAATCAGATTAATTCAAAACATATATATCTATTCCATTTCCTCGCTTCAGCTGGCTTTGTTTTCATCTATCACTAACAATGAAATTGCTGATGGACAAAAGGAATAGTATCCCTGACAATTACTAACAGCAGCTGTTACAGCAAAAGCCTAGTCTGCTGGGCAGTATCTTAAGCCTCAAGCAGGCATCCTTTTAAAGCTACATATTCAAGTCAATATTTAGCCAGCATAATTAAGTGCTTCATGTTCTTCTCTGTCTTCAGCACTTCATCCAAGAGCAAGACTTCACCCTGGTTTAAAGCTGCAGATTCAAAGCAATCCTTTTGCACATGAAAGAAGGATTAATTAGTTTTTTTTTTCTTTTCTTTTCTTTTTTACTCGAATTACCCATGTTGCTTCTAAAATTTATATTCTTTTATTAAACAATAAACCCTCTACTTAGGGATAAAATGGATAATCTAAGGAGAATGTTTGTTCTGGGCAGTCAACCAAAATGGTATAATTACAGTCTGAGGGTCGAATAATTGAAGTAATCCTTAATCATTTTTTTAATGAATTGAAGAGGATAATCTAATCTTGCATGGAAACATTAATAGTAAATTATCTCTCCTATTATGTGCTTTCTTGTACAACAAACAACATCCCTCTATCCTGACTTGCTTGGTTTTCCTCTAAGAGCTTGTGAAGCTCTTTTATAATAATTCACTATCAACAGCATTTAAATACAAAAATGAAGAGCACAAGTCTACCTTCACAGAATTGAGTAGCTCTACAGAAGTCAATGAATTTACTTTGAGCAGTAGCTATCCTTTGAGTTTGATAAAACAGTTATCCCTTGAGTTTGATAAAACACCCTTGCCTTTGTGTGCTCTGGCCCTGAGCTTTGCAAATACTAAGAGATATTAAAACAAGAAAAAAAGAAGTTGAAGTACAGACATTAATTAACACTTCATAGGATACTATTGATCAGTATGCTACTTCAACATGCAAGATTAGGTTCACTGCTATGGTGATTAGTGGCTGGCCCATGACAAATCGGACACAGACAAGTACAGCTCAGGACTATCAGATTCTGGAAAAACTCCTGGGGATAATCTAATGAATGAAATGAGGACATGTAAGGATTAGTTTAGTGATTTTGAATGAAAAGATGTTCCCTTTCCTCTAACCCATGCCTTCATGCTATGTAGCATCTCAGTGGAGTTGCAGGTAGCAGAGTTGTTACTTTTACTGCACCAGAGAAACACCTAAGTGAGGAAAATTCTGCTGCTGAAAGACAGTCTTCCATTACAAAGCACCTCAAGCAGCCAGACAACAGTAACAGATTTAGTGTCAATGTACAGAAAACAGTGAATAAAATTTAAAAAATACTCCTAAAAAGTCTTTATTCCTAGATTTTTCCATCATGGAAAATATGAGTGGAGTTGCTCTGATTTGAGAAATATTAGAAGGACTAAGTCCATTGTACGTAGGCCAGATTTTATGATCAATCATCCAAGGACAATATCTTAGTTCAAGATAATTGTACTGTAACTTTAAAATCATCTCTAAAAATACAGAAGGTCTATCATAATGGCATCATAATTTACATAGGAAATGAAAAGGAGGCAGACCAACCTGCCATCTAATTAACTCAAGTGTAAATAGAAGATGAATGAGATGCACTTAGCATAAAACATATTCAAAAGCCTAGGAAAGTTTTAATCATTTGATTAACTTATCTTTACTTCTCATTTGCAGATGTGGATTATTATTAATGAATGTAACTTTATATGAGTGAGCTATATATTAGTTTTCATTTACTTGTAACTGCCTTCCCCCCCCAACACTCCACAAAACAATCAAGGACAATAATAGAGTACACCTATTCTATAAGGAATACTCACTTGTGTTATTACTTGTACTGTGCACACTAACAACTGGAACACCTGGCCCTGTTTTAAGGAGAGAAGAGGAAGTGTGAGGTAGCTAGTACTCGGCATTTCAGTAACAAAGAATGAGAACACTGGTTACCACATATGACTGGATCCTGGAATACCCATATACATGCTACCCTTCAAACACATCAGTAACTCCACTGGTGTCTCTTGGGAAGGACACAGATTTGACTGTTGCACCAAGAAAGAGTGAAACATAGGTGCCTGGACTTGCCTGTTCAGCAAGCAGTCTAGACTCCTGCATCCAGAAGGAGATTTTTATTTTTTTTTTATAAACTCCATGTTTTAGTTGTAAGCGAAGAAGTTAAAAATTACAGAGGCACTTAATGGCACTGTCTAAAATATAACAGTTTGACATTCAGAAACAGTAGCTTTAGTTTGCCTGAGAAGTGTGTTAATGATAATATTCACATATATTTTCCATGGAAAAGCTACAAAGGTGTTGAAAAATTATCTGTTTAAGAAGCTCCTTTGGTAGCCAGCTCTGCAAAACTAACATCATCATGGTCAAATCTAGGTTTAATGTTATCTAACCTTCTCACATGGTAATGTCAGATACTGTATTTTTCCTGTACAACTCAGAAATTACAAGCACCAGGAAAGGTTCTCCATGTCAACAGGTACTGTGCAAATGCATAAGATAGTGTGTGAAACTGGGGTGACCAAACATTCGTTATACTCAGCTGTATAGTGAGTTTGCTATCCCTGCTCTGAGGATTCCCCCAGTGTAAACTTGCAAAAGAAAATGTTGCTTTCCCACACCCAACAAGGAATTTGTGGATGGAAAATTTAGTTTTATCTCGGTGAGACAAAAATTTAAATTACATGCAGTCACTACTGGGCTAGGAAAGATGATGCAGAAAAGCTGAAGTCCCTGAGGATCCCATGGCAGATGAAGGCATAGACACACTGAAATTAGGAGTTAAGACTCCTCTCTTTTGGAGAAACAAAAAAAAAAAGGATTCCTTTGAGAGCAGCTCAGAGGCAGAGCTTAATTTATGTGTTTTGAGTCATCCTGAGAGGTTGTCTCTCTCAATTAATTATGGCATGAGCCTAGGGAAACTTAAATACCTGAAATAAATAGCACAAGGCCACTCAAAGTCTCTGACAGCCTCCACTGAAGATTTTTATCAATTTCATTCTCTGCCTCAAGGGAGATTATTGACAAAAATCTTACAGGTAGATTGCTGACAAATCAAAGCTTTCTGCCTTAGCTCTTCAAGAAGATAATTTATCCAGCTGTCTTTTTGTTTTGGTTTGGTTTTTCCAGCTCTTTTTACTACTTCTGAATTTGTCATTTTTGCTTTGAATTTTGATCTAAGAAAGATCATTTTTTGAGGGGAAAGCAATGGTGTTTTCCAGGCCAGCTCTATTTGTTTTACTAAAAGATAGAAGGATGATGACAGTTTTTGAAAAGGGGAGATTACAGCAGATTAGAAAGATGATCAGAAAATACAGACTTGTGTTACAGGTATTGCATTACAGCACATGAGAACTACACAGCACTTGGATTCCCCAATGACCTCCTATAACACTAAATCTACAACTTATTTCCTGCTGTATAAAATCAGAAAAAAAAAATTACTGCCTTTGTGGAATATCATATTGAAATGAAGAGATTAACATCTGCTAATGGAAAAATCCACAGTGTGGAAAATAAATGTAAAGGTTGTGCTTGCTGAAACTGAGAAGCTATAGATCCAGTCCTCCATCTATCACGCTAGAAGTAACTCCTCAGTCGGAGTCATCTCCGAAGATGGATACAGATGGTCTACTGAGACAGATCTCTTAGCTGAGGGTAACTAAGATGGAAAAACCCTAATAAGGGCGTTCATGGGTTAACAGGAGGTGAAAGAATTGAAAGTTGTATAGATCAAACCAGTCAAGAGTATTCAAATGATATTTATGGGCAAACTGCTTTTGTAACAATTCAGTCAGGCTCTTTGTTGTGGGCAAACAAGTGTGTACACACATAGACGTAGTGTCATTTGTCTCCTCAGAGCAATTTACTCTGTACTCTCACAAGCAGCTTCCTGCAGAAGAGTTTTAATACCTGCTCTATGGTGATGTTACCATCAACTTTGATACTATCAAATACCCAACCTACCACAGGCACTTTGCAGAGCTGTGGCAGTACATGTGGGCCACAGTACTATTGCAATTGTCAAGCTCTGACAAAACAGAAGACCTTGAATGACTCCAAATTGACAACTATGTATTAATGTCAGAGGTAGGAAAAATTTAATGACATTGTTTTATCATCTCTGCCCAGCACCTGCACCTTAATGCAGTCTACTGGTTTCATTGCAGTGGAGTGTAAGCTTAATCCTGAGAGGATGATGTACAGTCCTATCAGCTCAAACAGAGAAATGCCATCTGCAAGGTCACACGCAACCTCCTACTGGTATCTACATTTTTATATCAAAGAAAGAGATTAAAAATTACAGGCTGAATATACTTTGCTAAAATAATAACAAGAAGCTATGTCTTGGGGCCATAAAATATTGCTAATTCAGGGTAAAAAGCTCTTCCCAATTTACCAACCCTCCCTCTTACAGGAATCTGAGACTCCCCATAACGACTATGTCAAGCACAAGGGAAAACTCTGCTTAAACCATGAGGAGCTCATTACTATTGCAGTCTTTACTTAGATAAGGAACGCAGGATTAACTCCATAACTTCTGCCACAGAATATATATAACCATGTATAAACCATACAGTTGATGTGTATTTTTGTTCTAATCAGCTATGTATTTATGGTGCATTTCCACACACAAACACAAAAAACCCAAAGAAACTATTTTACCTAATATATATTCATAGTTTGTTTGAATAGATTCAATGCTGAAGCCATCAGATGTTTTATTTTTGTAGGAAAAAAACACCAAACAAACCAAGCAAAAAAAGTACAGCTGCAAAAAAAAAAAAAAAAAAAAAAACAAGAAAAAAAAAAAAAAAAAAAGAAGCATGCAAATAGAATGGGCTATTCACATGTATTTCAGACGAATTATGTTCTACTCTTTTCAACCTGATGCTAGTTGAGCAAAGATACTGGAAGAACGTTGTCTGCAAAATACTGCAAGTTTCAATCAAGGTCAATAGGTCTAGCCATACACTTTATTGATTGTCTCATGCTTTTCTGTACCTGTTTTTACAGTCTTGCTTATTTATCAGTGTTTATTTGCTGAATGTATGTTATAAATTTCTCATTGTGGGATAATTCTAGCTTTCTGCTTGTATAGAAACTCTGAATCCAACTGGTGCTGGAATGCAGCTAACAATAAACAGCTGTTTAATGCTATTTATTGCAATCACATTGATGAAGAGGATCTGCCTATGTGGATTAAACCATACCTGGTTTTTGGTAAACTGACACATACACATACATATGTGGGTGAGAGTGTATAGATATACTGTACATACATATGTATACACACATAGAGACACTGCTACAGAAAACAAGCCCTCGTTTTTTAACCAGTTGCACAAGATCAGTCCCAATACACAATATAATGAATCTGTTCTGAACCACAGCACCATCACAAGAAATTCCACATTTTTTGGTGAATAATTTTTATTTAGGTAAATTTAAAAGTCAGGGTTGTTTTCCAGGACGGGGGGCTAGGACTGGAGCAGCTTTCTGATATCACCTGTTATTTACCTTTTACACAGAACGTCTTTACTTACAGTCTTGCAATAAGCTCTGTACCAAACTTTTGAGTAATCCACTACTGAACTAAATGTTAGACTCCCACCAAATGCACTTCTCAAGGGAATAGATTAATTCAGAAGCAAACACAGTACTATTACACACTGTACATTTGACTTACCTTTACAGTACAGTAAAAAATGCCTATTCATAGGGCTAAACTTTGCACTGAAGTATGTACACTCGTCTTTCAAGAAGTTACATGAGAGACACTGACGATTCAGTGATCCCACTGTTGATACACTGGGGAGAGAAAAACTGATCAGAAACATTTTCTTCTGGAATAATACACAATAAACCAAGAATTAGCTCCTCAAAGTGACAAAATTTGTTTTAATCTCTAAACTTGCCAAAATATCACTCTCCTATTTTGTGCCTGATTTAAACTGTTTTCAGATGACTCAGAAGACTACTGTTCTGTACCCTGGGTAATGCAGACAGGATGCAAAATCTGCCCAAAGCAGGACTTTTGGGGTTCCAATTGGGGTTCCAAAAAGTGGAACTGCTGTGGGGTAACAGTGTTAGTAAGACACAATGAAAAGCCTTGTTAATTCTGTGTAAGGATGAGGTGCTTTGCCCATGCACTTTAAATTATATGATTAAGTCCCTTAAACATTATTCTTACTTAGAAGGTTTTCACTACTTTTAAAAATAGTCATATTACATGCTTATAATTAAGTTTAACTTTTTAGATGCTTATAAAGGCCTAATGAATACATAAATGGCAAAAGCATTTTGTGTTAAAATATTTTCTCTTTCTTTAAAAAATGTAAAATACCATCAGCATTCTTAGTTTTGAAAAACTGTTAGTCTTTCCTTGTTAAAGGGCAAGTGTACTAACTTTTACATGATATAAATGATTACCCAACCCTAAAAGCAGCAATTAAGCTCACAGAACATCATCACAGCAGTTACAGCTTGGGATGTAGACACTGTTAACACAGCCCCATGTACTTCTTACCTATGTAACTGTCTTCCTCTTGGGGATTCTTCTGTGCTTAAGAAATAACTGTGCCCAAAAGATGAACAAAGTTAAACTCAGTTTGGTAAACTGTCTGATTTGGGTGGTGCTTAGAGAAGTGGGAGACATTATAAGTAACATTTTTCAAAAAGTAAAAATTCCCCAATATACATGAAAATCAAATACTTATATATAAACCTAAGATCCAAGATTAAATTTAGGCCCTGTATACAGAGTAGTTATGTCAGATGATACACAATTTTGCATTAAAAAAATGATGAACACATTATTTCATGGTTTCTGTTTAATTCCTGCAATGTCTAGGAGCTCCAGTATCTGCCAGGACCCCTTTCTGCATATTATAAATACAGAAGAGAAAGTTTTTCATTCACTGTAGAAGTTTGCAATATAAATCCAAGGAGTAGAAAAAGGTCATAATGGAATTATAATTTTATGACATCCAAAAGTTATTTTGAATTGTAGAACAACTTCTTCTACTTTGGGATAGAAGCTAACACCCTAGGCTGGTTTTCAAGCAAGGTTTTGTGTGTAGAAAAAGGCTTAGTAGAGCTGCTACAAGAAAATCAGGACAAGTACCTAATGTGTGCAAGCTGAAGTCCCAGCAACGTTTCTGCTTCAGCGACAGAAGGAGGGTAAGGAAGTCCTCTCAAGTGGCTGAGATAACCCACATGCAGTGTGCACCACAGAAGTATCAAGAAATTCTCTATGGCACAAACCATGGAAGGACCAATTTGGTGGCCTTCTATGATGGGGCTATGGAACTGATGGACAGGGGTAGA